>JAJJMA010287589.1:0-10586 GCA_023529015.1 Papaver nudicaule | reverse complement strand
AGTGTATCAATTAGGTACTCTTGAAGAGGTGTTTTGCACACCTATCAGAAGTAAACAAGCAATTCAGTTTCAGATCAGCAATTCAGTTTCAAATTTGAAAATTCGTTCTCTCTTCTCCCTCTCCGACACCACCACCTCCAATATCACCATCGTTTTTCTCCCTCTTCTCCTTTTTTCGCATCCACCACCACTATCGTCAGTTGTCTAGTTTATGAGACAAAAACACAATCCTTGACAAGTTTACTCTACAACCTCGAACTAGGATAGTTTTAGGTAATCGAGACGAAGACAGATGAAGACGAAGACCAACTACTTGATAAATCATAACGTCCTCGCTGAAGGTTAGAAAGGTTTTTCCTTTCCGTATCGTTTTTACCTTTCTATCATACAAATAGTCTATGATGTTGTTTATATGATCCGAAGGTATTCTAGGATTTTCGCCCTTGCATTTGTCACATTTGTGATAATATGTATAGGTAGAGTATGTTGAGTTGTCTCTTGAAATGACCCCAACGGTGAACGCGTACATGTGTTGTTTTGGTATTTCAGAGAACGAGCTAAGTCTGTATGAACGCGTACATACAAGTTCAAGAATTCTCCGGAATTCTCCTGAACTCTGTAGACTGTTCTGTGAACGCGTTGATATAAGCCATGCGAAAACTTCCAACTTCCATATCTTGAAGTTTTCGGTCTAGGCATGATTAGTTCTCGGACTTATCGTGACTTGGCCCATGGAATTCAACAACTTAATCCAAGCGATGTTCAAACAAAGTATTTGGACCAGAATCGCAAAGAGATGTCCAAACAAGCATTGGACTAGAAGTCGCCGACCTTCAAACAAGGTTGAGTCTTCTTTAACTCTTGGCTTAGTCCAAAGTTCTTAGAAGATTGAGAATGGGTATTCAAGCTATGGAGTTTCGTAGTTCCAGAACTTGCTTGAGCCCTACTCAAGGTTGCTTAAACTTTAAGAAAAGCCTCCCTTGGTGATCACTATAAATAGATGACCTTCTGCAAGATACAATCTCAATCCTCTACACATCTGTGTATCCTTGCATAAAGGTTGGTCGTCATCTCGAAGTCCTTTTGGACTACGACTATTGAAAGACTTCACTTGAGGATCGTGAAGCACAGGTCGGAAGTCAAATTCCATCATGTATCTTGGGTCGATTTAATTCTTTCAATCTTATCATGACCTAGATTTGATAGAAACTTCGTAAGGTAGATCTTGTATCATAAACCCTAGAAGTTCCCAAACGCAAATTCACGAACTAGGTTTCATACTAAGTTCGTCTCGCGTTTGGAGGTAAAGTTGTTTAGGCTAGATCAATAATCCCTATTCAACATATCGATTTCCATTAACCTTGACTTTAAGTCTAAAGGAAACCACAATCGTATTCTTGTTTGATTACTTGGATACTTTTAGGCGTCCTGTTAGTGGCAGGGTAGCGCTAGTCTTCACGAAGGGAAGTTGAGCATCTCCTAGGCCTGCAAAGGACGTCAGCTAGGGGAATCAACTACGTAGGCTACTGGGGGAGCCAAGAGACGTAGGAGCACATTGGTAGATGAATTGCTTGTAGGGTGAATTCAGTCTCGATACAGTCCAGTCCGAAGTCTGAGAGTAGGCTAGCGTCTGTATACCGTTCATACTGAGGGTGTTCACATCTGGACGAGGTCCCAGGGTTTTTATGCTAGGTTTGCAGTTTCCTCGTTAACAAAATTCTGGTGTCTTGCATTACTTTTCCCTTCCGCATTATATTGTCTCTGATCTATATAATAGAAGTAATTGCAAGTTTGTTGATTCATAACCTTTGAGTGAATCCATCTCTATTGATATCTACGAGAACTACGTTCTTATTAGGGTTCGGTTCTCTGAACTATACTCAGGTTGTTGTTTGAATATTGATTTGTGAGATCGTTCAAACATCCATAATCAACTAGGTTCACGAAAACAAAAAGTTGGTGGTATATATCGGTATCCTCGCTTTTTCAGTTGGTATCAGAGCCGGCAAACACCTTTAAGGACGTAACTGTCTGTGTTTGATGCTTTCGTGAACTATGAACACACATATTATTCTGCTAATGTGAACGTTCCACCAGTCTTTGATGACACAAACTATCTATGGTGGAAATCGTCCATGCGCTCTTTTCTTCAATCACAAGACTATCAGTGCTGGGTCTTTGTGCAAGATGGGTTTACCATACCCACTATCAAAATCGGTGATGTTGTAAAGGATAAAACTCCCTCACAATATTCTGATAATGAAAGGAAAGAAGCTAATATAGACTCTGATGCGCTTAATGCGATCATCCATGCAGTGTCCCCAGATCTTCAACATCATGTATCTACGTGTAGTACATCAAAGAAAACCTGGAAAACTCTGCAAAACATATTTGAAGGCAACACTTCAGAGAAAGAAGCTCGTCTTCAAATTCTCTCATCAGATTGGGAAAATCTCTGAATGTCTGATGAAGAAACCTTTGAAGATTTCAATCACAAACTTTCTGCAATTATTAATGCCTCACAATTGCTTGGAAAAACAATTGAGGAAAGAGAAATTGTGAGAAAAATCTTTAGGTCTCTACCTTCTAAATATGATTCAAAGAAACATGCCATCCAAGAGTCATATGGTTATGATATAAAAAGGGTGATCTAATCGCTAAGCTTAAAATCTTTGACAAAGATACAAAGCCTAATATAGCGTTCAAAGCCTTAGAAGATTCTAATGACTCTGAAGATCAGATTATATCAGAACATGATGAGTCTCAACTGTTGACTTATATTACAAGACAGTTTCGAGATCTCCTAAAAAAAACGAAATAAACGTTTTATTAAAGATGTCCCCTCATCGAACGGACAACCACAAAAAACTCCTTCCAATGAAGAGTTAGAAATTGTGGATGATGATATGCCTCAATGCATTAAGTGCAAAGGTTTTGGTCATCTTGCACCTAATTGTGCAAACAAAAGGAGATACACGGGAGGAAAAGCACTTGCTGCAGCTACTTTAGATGATACTTCAGATTTCTATGAATCGAAAGAAGAAATAGAAAACTATGCACTCTGTGCAATGACTATTGATTCTATTCCTGACAACAATGTCTTGAACGTGAAAGATTCTGTTGGCATCACGAGAAACCTTGGTCCTAAAAAACCAGAATTGCTCGAAAAATGTACTTATTGCGGCATGAAAGGTCACATCTACTCCCATTGCTATCGCTATAAGAAAAAGGTTAGATATGTCAACAAACTCCAAAGAAGAGCAACCAGGCTATCAAACTCACTGTAGATGATTCGTGAATCATATCACAAGAAGGAAATGAAAGGTACATCTCGAACTCTTCTTCTAACAAAAGATTCTTAAAGAGAGATGAACTTTATCATGTTGAGAGAAAAAGGATTAGAACTAAGAAATCTTGATTAGAGGAGAAAAACACATGATCAAGAATTTACTCATCCTTTCACTATCTAGTGTGAAAGTGAATGTGCGATTTTGTTCTAAGTCCGAGAACAAAGTCTATGCACATGTAACAGACACAATGGTTACCTCCTATCTTTAGTATGTGCTTATTGATTTGTGGAGGCCCTTGTAAGTTTGTTAAAACCATATGTGTAAATTGAAGGATTTGACAATACTTCTCATCTCTAATAATTGTTGAGCTAAGCTCCAAAGAGTTGAATCCACGCTCAATTGGTTATGTGACCAATTGTCCTGATGGTACGTGACCAGAAAACCCCAAAGCGGTTGTCACAGTTGTCATCTTAACACATCAAATAAGAGTCCAAAATGTAATGACTCGATGTGGATATCAATAATCTCTGAGCAGCTTCCAAGTCTTCCCCCTGCCTCTGGCTCCTAAAGCAAGAGTCGAGAACATGACCCATGAGAAGAAATGTACCTCTGCTCGAGATCATGCAATTAGATATGTGTCTAATCATACTGTTGATATTTAAACTTAAAAGAATCTATGGTTATTAATGAATAAAATCTTATATTGGGACACACTGAATCCTTAAGTTAACGATTACTTGTATGCAAAGGAACCGTTCGTTAACTCATGAACTACACGTTTTCGGAACTTCCTTCCTTCTTGAGGAACTCTCCTAAAATTATCTTTTTAATTTTTGGAAACTCGTTTCCAGAAAACCTCTATATATATAAAGGGGTCTTGGGTAATAATACTTAAATCTCATGAATGTGTCCATGGATTCATCAAACACTCTCTCTATCACCAATGGTGAAAAACCTAATATCATTAAAACTAATGAGGTTACTACGGTTCTAAAAGAAACCAAGAAGAATCTTTTGAAGACCAAGAAGAAAAAGATGAAGAAACCTGGATCCAATACTCCCAAGAATCACATAATTGCTTCTATAGTAAAAGAATGCAAAGAAACTCGAAGAGAAGTTCAAGTTCTTTGAGGAGTATTTTTGAAATCACTGCAAGTACAAGAAGCTATGGTGAAACAACATGAAGCTTTTCTTAACAGTCTCAATCAGAAGTTTCACGAACCGTATGTTCCCATGAGCACAACTCTTGTTGAGGGAACAACAAATATTGATAGCTTTGTCAATAGTCTTATGGCATAGTTAACTCCTTGTTAAAAAGCTTTTATCTTTTCCTTAGTGTTAGGGCATTGTCCGATCAAACCCACTAGCGTTGGTATGTCAAGCTGGTTGTCAGTTTTAAGTGTCAAAACACAATTCCTGATTTAGCCTACTAGAGTTTAGGTTTCAGAATTGGGATATAGACTAATAGCAAGCACTATGGTGCCATAAGACATCCCTAGATTATAAAGATATACAGATGGCAGAAATGACGAAAGTTGGCAACCACGGTGGTCTTAGCCATTTCCAGACGGAAACTCGGTTTCCGCAACTTCCTATGTGCGGGAACTCGGTTTCCGTAAAATTTCTTCGGCGGAAACCGAGTTCCCGCACAGTCAAAGCTTGACTTTTGACCGGCAGAAACCCAGTTTCCGTAAAGAATGAGTTTGTATACAGGAAAAAACCTGCGACCTGAACTCATTTCTCAGTTTTTCTTTTCCACTTCTTCTTCGTTTTCTCTTCTACTTCTTCCACAAATTTTTTAATTTGATCAGTTTGGAGTCAAATTAACCCACGAAATCAAAAGGGTGCATTCACTAATCAATGATGGTTATATAGAAGCAATCAATTTCAATTTTCATCAAGAAATTTTGATAAAGAGTTCTTCATTCTAGGGTTTTAAATTGTTTTTTCTTTGTTTGATCATGATTTTGAACGTATTTGAATGATTAATTGCAACCAAAACAACTCTTTGATGTTCTGCTAACATACATATACCATAATATACATATACCATAATTTCATATATATGATTGGTGATTGTTATTGATTTAGGTTAAAATTGCTAGAATTGGATGATTATATGCATGCATTGTAGGATTGGGAATGAATATATATTGTAATTTGATCAACAATTGTTGATTGTATTGCATTTGATGGAATTTTTATGCATTTTAGGATTGAAATTGTAGTTCAAAATGATCCCTAGCATAGATGCAACCGTAGTCGTATCGTCTAAGGATATTCATAAACATGTTAGAAAAAGTCCCCCGAATGCAGAGAAAGGTCAAATCAATTGTTGAGGTAGCCCAAGTAATCTTCGAGCACTCTACAAAATTGTATGTCTACATCCAGAGGTTAAGAGAATCGTTGATAATTGTGGATTTGGCAAGCTATTTGAAATAGATTTTCCATGGAATGCTGATAGCAGAGAGATGGTGGCATACCACGCATACCTTTCATGCTGCTAGATTTGAAATTGGGTTCACTCCTTGGGACTTTACTATGCTTACATGTATAGCTATTGGAAATGGTACACTAATTGATTTGATCGATTTCAACCGGGAGGATTGGGCAGCATTTGTCCATGTCTACACAGATTGTCTACTTCCGTGGGTAAAACCACCATCTAAAAAAGATAAAGATAGCACCGTTGAAGAAGAACAACAAACATGTCCGACGGTTAATCGACAAGGATACTATGTGGTTAATGATGATGAAACTAGAGACTATGTTAGGCATGTGTTAATAAAAAGTCTGGGATTAAGTTGAGTGTGATAAAAAATTATATTAGTTCATGGAAAGATATCCCCTTGGGTCAATGGGAAGTGCAACACATTGCTCGATTGTTTCTGATGTGGGTGATCGGCAATGTTTTGTTTCCAAACAAGAACGATGTTACTCTGTTAAGTTGGCTTAGATTATTGGTTGATTTGGAAAAGGTAAACACTTATGATTGGGGTCAAGCAATAATGGGAAGGTTGTATTCTTCATTGGATAATGCGGTCACACACAAGAAGTCAGGCGAATTGGAATGCTTCTGGTACATTCTATTGGTACATAAACTTTTCCCGTTTATACAACAACAAATTGGAATGCTTCTTATCATTGATATTTTTTTCTTCGTGTTTTTGTAGCCTTGGTTTTGGGCGTATATTCATATATTGAAGCCCAATACGGCCGAAGATAAAGAAGATGCAGATTTCGTCCCTGCTGCCAAAATATGTGACAAGGAACATGCTAAGAAGGGAAAAGGTAATCAAAAAGAGACCGGTCTTCATTCATTGGTATGGTCGCGGAACCAATTGGATTCTCTAGATCAAACTAGTGTCATCTGGATGCCGTGGAATTCTAGTAGCTACTATGGGGTTGACGATGTTGCAAATGCTAGAAGGTTATCCATACAACGTTGTTCGTTTTATGATCCGATAGACCGAGAAAGCTTCTTGTACTTAGGAGAACGGTGTATTCGTCAGACTCAGGGAAAAGTAGCAATTACCATTGATCCACCGCCAAAATTGAATGGTACCATACAAGAAATGGATAATTATCTTGGTTTTAGACACAATGTGATGCACTACTGCCTGGCCTCAGAAGATGAGGTTGCTGAATGGTGGAGAACACATTCTATTGGACCTTATTTGCCCAAAGTTGTGCATGCTGGTCCTGGGGAAGCTACCTTACATTTGTCCTGGGGAAGCTTATTGTCTGTTCTATGAGAGTGCAAGTAACAACAGTAATACCAGCAGTTTTGTTATGGAAACTCCACCTGGGGAAGTTTATGGACCCCAAGATGTACCTACGACTTCTCAGTCCTCTCATGATTACCAACGATTTCCTTCATCTCAATATCGAAATGATCAATATATGCAACAAACATGGCCACATAGTACTACTACTGATTGGGACATGATTGAGGCTGATGGAGCAGAAACGTTCACTGGATTGCTCAAAAACCCGAATGCTCGCCAATTTTAGTTTAGTTTTAATCTATGCAAAACTTATTTATCTGTCGTATAACTCTAGTAGTACTTTTTATTTACTAACTTGACATGACTAGATAAACTTGCGATTACAACTACATTGCAAAGATGAAATAACAACTACATTGCAAAGATGAAAAAAAAAATCTACTAATATCTTGCCAAATATCTTGAAATCATTACGTTGGAATAAGTTTTCCTTAATTTAAATAGCTTCCATCACGTTGCTCTTAACATTTCATAACACATCATTGTAAATCCTCAATCTTTCATAACATTCACCAAACACGAATGCCCGGTTATTGAGCTGATAATATTGAGACATAGATCTTCTGATCAATTCTTCATGTGACGCATTTGTATTTGTTTGGTACATAGCTCTCATAATTCGACAAAACTCGGAGATGTCTCCACTAATGCGGTTCCATCGACTTCTAATTCCATTTCTATCTCGACCATTTGGATTGTTTGTAACTCTCACGAACACATCAAGAACACGAATCCTAAACGCCGGTTGCCAAGGTTCCACTTCTCCCACCATACCATTCATTCGGCTACGAATGAAAGAGTAAGTAATTGCTAGATCTTTTCTCTCGGTGAAATTGGTCGCCATATCGATTTTGTGATGAGAAAAAGTTGGAAATTTGAAGGGAGAAATAAGGAATCAATGGAAACAAGATTGATTGGGGTGGATTTGTCAAAGAGGAAGAATTCTCTTATATAGAAGAGATCCCAACAGCTATTTTTTTTGAATTTTGAAAAAAGAGTCGTTGGGGATCTGACGGTCAAGAAAAACTAGGTAGATGGATGGTTGGATGTTGAGGTGTAGAGGGGGTGTAAGGAAAGAAAGGTCAAATGGTCATATTTCTGGGACGAAAACTCAGTTTCCGCATGAGTTCTTGGCGGAAACCGAGTTTCCGTAAAAAAAAATCTGCGGAAACTCTCTATCCCTATTGCCTGCTATAAATTGGTAGCAGGCAATAGAGAAACCCATCTTTATCTCTCTAATATGGAAAATTTTTACACCATAGTAGTTGCTCTTCTCCATTTCTCCAAGACATCTCTATAAAACATGAACCATAGTGCTTGCTCTAATTAGTAGAGACCTTGAAGACGAAGACTGTGAAGACAAAGAAGACATCAATTATTCTTCATCAACAAAAGGTTAGTAGGAGTTATGACTTTTATGGAAATTCTTTTATTATACTTTCTCTATCTTTCGAAATAGTTGGCTACTTTAGTAGTGATATTAATAGCGATTGAGATCGTGTTCTTGTCTACATGACCATGTGTTATGTTGGTATTTGTTCCCGCGAATACTAAGTTTACAAGAATGGATGAGATAGATTCGATACCATTTATCCATTGCAATGGTTTGCTTGCAAATCCACTTGTTGGATATGGGTGAATCTAAAGGAGTACTCTTGAGCAAGAGTCCAGTGGATTATAGCTGAGGACGTCTAACACGTCTAAGTACTGGTTAAGCCCAGAACTTCCAGCGGATCCAGTTAAACCCTAATCTGAATGGCGGACGGTTCCCGAACCGTACGTGAACAGAAACTCGGAAATTCTCCTGAGTTCCAAAGTGTCATTTTGTACGCGTACCTAACGTGAACCCAAAATTGATACTTTTGGCTGTGATTCAGATGGACGGTTTGCGAACCGTCCCAGGTGAATATTCTTTGGGATTTTCACTCGGGTTAAACTCTGAACTCCTTTATCTCTTAGTTGGACTTGGATTATCACGAAAATATATTATGTGGTCCATCTAACGGTTCTCAATGTGTCAATAAGATAAAGATTATCTCTGGTCTGTTGGATATCAATCTTGAAGTGTTTATGAGCTAATAAAACACTTGGCAGATAATTGATAAATGATTTCCAATTGAGATAAATCTCTTTTACTTGGTTTACAAGTTAAAGTTTCCAAAACTTGTGGGACAAGTAATTAGTTGCTTTATTCCAAAGCAACCTATCTTATTGAGTGCTATAAATAGAGGTGTCTAAGGACGAATACTGCTAGCATCAAGCATATGTGAAGATTCCTTAGGGAAGAGATCGTAAAATTCTTTTCACTTCGGTGAACGCTTGTTGTGGTATAGTCATCCTCTATTAGGTAGCAGTTCCTCTTGGGATTTACCTACGACTATAAAGACTTCTCTTGAGAGTCGGGAAGCACAGGTAGGAGATTGAAACCTTAATGGTTGAAATCGGAGTAACCTGTAACCTTGGTAACCTGATCACGTTCTTGTCTATTTTACGGTCCTTCTCTTCTGATATAAGGCCATTCAAGAACTGATACGTTACACACATGGTTTCGAAAGGAAGCAACGCAAGGCTGCACTCGGTGTTGTAAGACCTAGTTAGCTCCAGTTGTATAAGTTTCTTAAGTGATTCTTCTTTTACAACTGAGGTAGAGACAAGTTGGGCATAGTTTACTCGGTTTACTTGTTAGCCCCCGCTTGTAAGTAGATTTGCGTATGATCCGGAACAATCCGAAGGAAGTCACTTTGTGTATGTCAAACTGATAGAGGACAGTTCAAACATACGTCGATAATTGAGGTTGCAAAGCCGGAATTGTTGACACAAGCCTTTAACAATGGTTAAAGCAACTCCTATGCCTGTAAAAGACGTCAGCTAGGGGAATCAAGTGCGTGACGATCTGTGGGGGATCTAGAGACGTAAGGAGTGCGACAGTAGCCAGTTCACTTGGAGGGTGGAATTGGTCTCTACTACATCCCAGACGGAAGTCTTATAGTAGGCTAGTGTTTGTAGACAGTTTGTACTGTGCGGTGTCCAATCTGGACGAGGTCCCGAGGTTTTTCTACATGTCGTAGTTTCCTCGTTAAAAAAATCTCTGGTGTCTTGTGTGCTCTACTTTCCGCATTATATTCTCTGTATATAATTAAAGCAAACACAAGAAGTACTTTATTATAAACCTGATCGTTGTCCTCAATCCATCCCTTGGATTTACCAAGACCATGTCTTGTGTTGGACTGATCCTTGTGATCCAAACTCAGGTTAACGGATCGTCCAGATCTGACCATAAGTCTCACGAGCCCAAACGAAAAGTTGGTTGTATTTCGGTACCCCTGCTTTTTCACTTAGGGTTTGAGTAATCACTATGCTAGAAGTAGTCATCTATTGAGTTAAGCATGATTTGCTTGTACTACTTCCATGTTTTTCTTTTTCATCAATTAATCGAGGTTATTAAATTAAAATCTTAATTGATGATTGCAATGCTTGATCTTAATTGATTATCTTTATGAATGTTGCA
>JAJJMA010287588.1:58980-83226 GCA_023529015.1 Papaver nudicaule | reverse complement strand
TGATAGAAAAGGTATTAGACATTCATTGAATCAAAGTTGCAATAACCTTTAGATTAGTTCTCGTAGATTCCACACTTCTGCTCCATCTTGGATCTTCAGGTTGCCTTGATCCGAGTCTCAACATCCCAATCTAACCTTAGTCCGAAACTGACTTTAGTAGACTTTAAATCAAGTATTGAGTTTTGGCCAACTAACTTTGACAACCAACTTGACATACCAACGTCGGTGGGTTCAACCGAGCATAGTGCCCTAACGTAATGGAAATATTGGGATTTATCATGCACACGCATCCTTATGTAGGTTCTATTAATCTTGCAGTTGTTTGGTTGTTCTTGAATTGCCTTATTGCAGAAGATAATGACCTTAGAATAGACGAGAACGAGAACAACCAACCAAGATTACAGGATTGATACCATAGAGAAGATAAGTATCTACATGTGCTTCATAAACCTCAATTGATGTCTTTCAATAGTCTTAGGAATATTGACGAAAAAAATATTCCTATAGAGGACGACTCCTTAAACAACAAGATTACACCGAAGTGTAAAAGGTTTTTGCAGAACTCCGGATTTGTTGTTTTCATTCTAGGAGTCCCCTATATATATCACAAAAAAACATCTACTCTAACTCTAATTCAAACTAATCTAACAATTAATAACTAATAACCTAAGTATTGGGTAAGGGGTTTTGGAATCTACTTCTAACTGTCCCTATTTTTTTATTTTGTTGTCCCATCTTAAGGTTTCGAGATTTATTACCGCACATGTTTAGTATCTCGTTGCATATACCTCGATGCCATAACTTTGTTTCTCATTCAGTTCAAGGAATAGTCATTTACTCATTCGTATTAAGTGAATTCTGATAGATTATTGTTGCTTATAATATTTTGATACAGTTTGTGATGAGCTTCTACTTGGGATACCACACAAAGCTATCCGGGTTGGAGTGTTGGTGTTTATATGTGTAGGGTTGCATTCGTTGTTCCATCTTTTCTTCCTCATATATGAGAAAAAGGCAAAAATCATAGGTTTTGATCAGCTAATACATGTTTCATAGAACTCTTAAAATTGTCTGTAATCTAGTATTATTGCTTTGTTTGGCTTTCAATTTTTTCTATACATCACGACACTTGGCTGAAGCTCTTTTGAAAGTGTCTTAGGTTATTGTTCCCTGCAAAGGTTTTAGTACCTCATTGTCAATGAGCATGCCCAATCGGTATTCACGGTAATCTGCTGAACCATAACAGCTTTTGTCATCTATAACATTATCCAAGGACCGCAAATTCCTATGCCAAAAAAGTTTAATAAGGATAGGTTTCTTAGGAATAAAGCACCCATTTCTTCAGATACAAGCAAGTTCGTGAACCATGTATATGCGCACGTTACTTGTCTTGTACTCCAAATAAACGGGCCCATTACTTGTCTTGTACTCCAAGTAATTATCAGTTATTTTAAACGATGAAACCAATAAGAGTTTAATTACCAAGTACTTGGAGACTTGATTCCTGCATTATAATCATTCCCAATTTCTTGCAAATAGTAGCCGAAATTTTTAAACCAAGAACTTGTACATGACATTCCTCTGTTAGAGCAAAAATTACTAAGAAAGAATTGTTGGGTCTTGATTAAGCCAAGAAACATACGAGGATTGGTAACAAATTTGGTATCTGATAGTAGCAGATATTGGAGATTTAAGGTATTTTACTAGTGCAACAAAAGAGCCATCGACAAATCTAAACATATTCTAGCTACACAGTAGTAGAGTGATTGGAGATTCCAGAAAACATAGCTTAATGGAGTAAGTTTCAATGGAGGTTTAAAATTGTGAGGAATATGTGTGAAAGTAGAAGTAGAACTTGAGATCGCCATTGAAGGATAAAATCAAGCTTCTAAGCAGTGAAAAGAAAAAGTGCCTTAAAAATGGATCAAGAGTATGATACCATATTAAGATCTAGATGCTCTTCTCAAAGAGAGGAAGAAAGGACATTACAATACTTATAAGAAAGTAGTGATCTACACATTGTCATTATAGTTAATATTCAAAACATAACGGAAAAGTAAAGACAAAAAATAACAAAATTTCAAAATAATATGTCACTTTGTTTTGCGCATAAAACAACAAAAACCAATCATTGTAGTCACTTTTTAGTTTTTTTTCTAATTTATCCCTGACACATGGCAACAAAGGAGGAGAGGGAAATGATCTCCTTATTTTTTTTTTTGATACATGACAGCAAAATAGGAGAGAGAAACCGTCTTATTTGAGAAGTGGCCCCTCCCATAAAATTAAATTGAATAACCTTGGATTTTCCTTATTTAGAAACATGCCTATTAATTTGAAACACCCAAATATAAAAACATGTCATATTATTTTGAAACGAAGGGAGTACAAACTAGTGTTGTAACACTCCTGACACTTATCCCTCACACCCAACTATCGACCAATTTTACTCATACTATCTCCAGTGAATGAATTTGAAGTTCCTTAAGTTTTTCAAAGTTTTGAAGTTCAATATCAAAAAAATAAAAAATGAAAATAAAAAAAATAAAATAATTGGAGTTCAAATTCGTGTTTGTGCTTGCACATGAGAAACACCTTTCTATATCCTGGCTAACTTTACAGCTACAGACTACCGATCATCCACTGCATATACTTGCAGCATATTCGAGGAGCACTCAACAAACTATCCTGAATTATTCTTTCTCCAGTATACAAAATAATTATAAGTATTCAGCTATCAGCATACTTTCTCCTAGCCAGGCTTAGCCCACTCTTGCTGTAAAATAGCAATTTTCATTTATCACAGTTATACAACTGAACAAAAAGTATTACAATTTCGGTTTAATGTGGTTTGCGTCTTTGACCCTGGCCTTAGCTTCCTGAATGGCTTATTCAAGCTCTAAACACATCCCAGGTTGTATACCACAATTTGCCAATAAATTTGGCAGTGTTGATGCACCTGAGCTGAGCTTGGATCACTCAAATGTCTAGATACAAATAAAAAGAAATAAACCAGAATTAAAATGGGAAGCTGGAAAAAATTGTGACAAAAAATTCACTTGAATAGACAAGCACCACTTAACTAATTTAGGGATAAGTTCCAGTTCAATACTTAACTTTTCCAAGTGATTCATCCCATTGGTTCATTTCAATTCTTTTCTTCATCGTCATCTGGCCGGAATAACAAAAGCAGCTGGAATGGAAGAAGTTGCTTAAGGATGAATCTTAGACCATAATTCCATCTACCATTCCAGCTTGATCTTCCAATGCTTCAACAATACCAACACTAAGTAGTAGTCAATCTTAGAATATACACAAAGAATGTGATACTTACTAGCACAATGCAACTAAGATGGTCTCACTTGAGCAAATTTAATTAGAACTGAAAATACAAAATAGACTATTCAGTTCAGTTGAATACCTTTTTCTCCAGCTTCTGCCACGAAAAAGAAGACAAAAGTCGAATACTGCTGAACCATATTTCTATATACATGATTTTGGGGCAAAGTTCATAATCTGATAAACTCATCTTAGTTACCAAAATAAGTTGAGAAAGGAAAAATATGCCCTCGAACTATACTCATACACACATGCTGTATATGGTGGGCTTTCCTTCTCCAATATCAACTCATCATAAGCAGCAATATCGACTCCTGCCACTCCTTCAGGTACGAAGGATGTCAGAGAAAGAAAGTTTTCCGCTTGACAGTGCAGCTGATAATCCATATTGGAGCAATAAATATTATCATCACCATCATCAATGATGTATGAGGGTGATTTCATCTTAGCTTCGAAGAATGATGCGCTACAGCATGCCAAGGCATGACAACCTCAAGTTTTTTGGAACGCAAGTTGTAAATTTGTAAATATTTCCCATCGAACTAGTACAGTAAAATCTGGTCAGAAAAACTGAAGATGCGAGTAGGAGGTGTACTAATATTGCCGACGCAACAACAACAGGGATCTGGAGGCAAGCCCGATAACAATTGCTTAGGAGAATTCACACGAACATCAAAACTCTCCTCCTCAACCCAGGCCTGCTTGACTTTACCCTTCAATAAATACAAATGAATTCTGCAGCAACAACAACAACTACTACTATCGTGATGATCATGACGACATCGGTGATAAATATCACTTATTCCATCCCATAATTTTTTTTTTCTATATGTGCAATACAAGGAAATCCTTTGAGCTCAAGAAGACGGGGATAAGCAACAAGAAAGTGCTTCTGCTGCTCATCAGTTGTGCTTTTAGATGGGAGTTGAATGAAGTGAAATTTCTCATCATGGAGATTGAACGACAGTAACATCTCAATCTCACCTTCTCCTCTCCCGATAGTTGTTATTATCTTCCAAACCAAACATTCACTATCAGTACTACTATAGATGGCAGATCTGTCACAACTCGTCGACGCTCTTATCCAATTAATAGGATGACCATGATATGTTTCGTGTGTGCTTGTAATAGTGACATTTCTCCATGATTTAGTTCCCAATGTAAATACAAGAATGTTAAGCTGCTTCTGAGAAGTACGGAAAACACTTACCAACTTGTACTCCTTCGCTAAGGAGTCGAAATCAAATCCATGACAGATGGTTTGAGCATGAAAGATACGTCCCCCCGAGATGGATGGATGGATGATATGGAGAAAATCACCCATGTATGGTTGCAAAATCGTGAAAGAAGTTCCATAACAATTCTCATTTGGCATACAAGGGAAACCATTAAAGGAACCAACCAGTTCACCATAAGTTTCAAGGTTAAACGAAGTAGCTAAGCGCAGAAAGGGTAGAATATCGCCACCACTGCCTCCAGTGGGAAACAAAAAAAACGACTCTGGTATGAAGCCGCAGTAACCACACCCAGATTATTTAAGAGACTAAAGATAAGATTGGGGTTCTTTTACGATTGTAGAAAGTGAGAATCACTTAAACGTTTTTCAATAGAAATGGATTTGTACCAGTCTTTTGAGACCGCACCAAAACGGAGCAGTGACCATACCGGAACCTTGGTTAATATTTCTTCCAAAAGAAAATCTTGAGGAAGGTACTCGTTTTTTCTAGATTTTCTTTTTTTCTTTATTAGTTTTGATGTACTGGTGGATATGAGTTTACTCTTAATCCATGGCATTGTTGCTATATGCTCCCTCACAGTGAGTGTAATGACAAATTCTGAATTGACAAGGAAACTAGAACTAAATAGAAATCGTATAGGAATGGTAAAAGGTCAAAATGGAGTTAGCTGGAACTCAGAATTTACCTGAAAATCGTAAACCAATGATAGCTAGTAAAACCCCGGGAACCGACTCTAGCTTTTCCCCCAAAAACTGAAATGAGAGACTCTAATAAGAGATTTTTCTGCCTGTAACAATTTGTTTCCAATTTTATGATTTGATCAAAAATCCATCAATCAAATCAACGTCTTCCAATTTCTTCTATCAAACAACGATTAATAGAACTTGAGAGGTGTGATCAGATAAAGAAGGGTTTTATGCTGCTGCGTTATGGTTTCAGAGATTTACCTGAGATTCTGTGTGGATTACACCAAGGGGTTGATATTCGAATCGAAGAAAGAATTGAGGGTTTATCCAGTTGATTCATAGACCGGGAAACATGATTATAAAAATCCACATCAGAAGAAAGCGAAAGGGATACGGGAGGAATCGAAGAAGAGTGGGAAAAGGATCGAAAGGGGGTATAGAGGAGGTATGGAACGTCTGATTCCAAGCGGTGCCCGAGGGCAACAGGTAGGTAGACTGCTGACGAGATTGGTAAGACTAGTTTAGCTTCGAAATGGTGTCCGTCTTTAGATAAGGCTAGATACTCTTTTTATGTAGTTGACTAGAGGGTCCTCAGACTCGTCACTAAACGAGGATGCTTATTTTTAGTCATGTAAATTGTAAAGAATGCAGTCGACAAACTTGGCTTGGAAGGCTAGGCCGTCTGGGTGGCCGCCTAGGGCCCAAAATAGTTTGTTTTTTAGGGCTTCTTAGTTAGGAAATGTTCAAGCCCAACAACTCCTTCAGGAGCTCGAGAAAAAGAGAAATAAATGGAGACACAAGCCACTGTCTCGCAAGTAGTTTGGTCATGGTGATACATATTGTTGTTATATGTGACAGACCACGTAAATAACTCAAATTAAAAAAAAGTTTACAATAGAAAGTCTCATAGAAACAAATTAATTTAGCCTCACAAGGTAAAATTTACAAAATACTTTGAAATTTCGAGCGGCCTTGGCCGCAACTCCCCAATGCTTTAAATGTAGAGAAATTAAATTTTTGTGTCCGCCATTATACTGAAGTATTTGAATTTTTTTAATAATTATTTTTTCTACCTTTTAAATGTGTCTAATTATTCCATATGGAACTTTTCCTTTCCAATGTACATTGGTTTTACTAGAGCAAAAAAAAAAAACTATTAAAAGGCCCCAAATTTTGAGTTCGCATAGAGCATCTCATAACCGTAAGACAACCCTCAATCAGAAGTCCTACGTTACCCTAGGACACCGGCCCATCAGAAATCTCCATTCTGCCTGAAATGTTCAATGAACCTGACCCATTTTACACTCTTACGCCAGCCCTATAAATTTCCCTTGAAACCCTAATTTGTTATTCCGTGTATTCTCTCAAAGATTCGACGAAGAATAGAGTTTTTTTTTTCTCACGACTTGTGAGTCGTATTTATTTCAATGTTATTTTTATACTGGAGATTACAAGAGAACGGATATGGATGTACATAACTAATTTGACTAGATCGTAACTAAATTGTAGACTTATCTTGAAATACTGATAGACCTTCTCAACTCGATGAGATATATCCTAACTAATATGTAGATTACAACAAACTAAGAAGACTAAATATGCAAAATATTGACTAACAGATGCAAGTGTCTTTTGTTGCTCCATGTACTTGTTGATGTACGTGTGTCTTCTTGACTTCATGGATGTGTGAATTATTACGTTGGAGCAGGAGGTGAAATATAGTGAATGCTTAAAAGATGACGAAATTGCGCAACTCCAAGTGGCTTTACAAATAAATCGGCAAGCTGATCGGAGGAACGAATGTAAGTAGGAAAAATGAGGCCAGAGAGCATCTTCTCGCGGACAAAATGAGAATAAATTTATATTTGCTTTGTCCGTTCGTGGAATATTAGATTGTTTGGCAATGTGAACTGCAGCCTGACTATCACAACAAATTGAATTAGGACTAGGAACAGATATATGAAGATCACGAAATAAGCAACCATTGTAGATTAGACGTAACGTTGCAAGAGCGCGATATTCAGCCTCGGCTGAAGATCGGGACACAGTTGGTTGTTTCTTTGATTTCCAAGAGATCGATAGGACAATCACCCAACATAATGAAACAACCTGTTGTAGAAGGACGGGTGAGGGGGACAACCTTCCCAATCAGAGTCGGTATATAGTCTGAGAGAAAGAGAACTGGAGGAAGATAAAAGGACACCATGACCAATGATTCCATTTAAATAACGTAGAACTCGCATTGCAACATCAAAATGAGAGGTATGCGGATGTTGCATAAGATAATTGACGGAATATGTGATATCAAGACGTGTCACTGTGAGATATAACAATCGCCTAATCAAACGACGATTTCGACTAGGGTCTGATAATGGTGTACCATCAATTGGTAACAACTTTAGATGTTGTTCCATAGGGAACGTATATGTACGAGATCCAGTGAGACCTGGATCTCGTAAGATATCAAGGATATACTTCCGTTGTCATGGAAAAATACCCTTAGTCGAACGAGAAACTTCAATTCCTAAAAAACATTGTAGAAAAATGAGCAGCAAAGCGTAATTTCAAAGAGTGAATAAAAGATTCGTCATTACCTGTGATGATTATATCGTCAACATAGGAACAAATATTGAAGTGGACATACGATGATAAATGAACAATGAATGATCCGAAGAAGAATGAGTGAAACCTTCATAAACAAGCGCGGATGAAAACTTACTAAACCACTGACGAGACGCTTGCTTAATACTGTAAAGACATCATATATTCTTTACCGACAAAAGGTTAGTAGGATTTGTGACATTATATGGAATTTCTTTTATTCTACGTATTTTATCTTCCGAAATAGTCGGATACTTTCGTAGTAACTATATCGTATTGAGATGATGTATTCTTGTTTATATAACCATGAGTTATGTTGGTATGCTTTCCAAATATACTAAGTTTACAAGATGCATGAGATATATTCAATACACTTTCATTACAATGGCTTGCTTGCAAATCAATGTGGGAGAATGGTGAATCTAAGGAGCATACTGTAGAGCAGAGTCATGGATTATAGCTCAGGACGTAACCACGTCTAAGTACGGAAATTGGCCCAGCCCAAGTACTTCGAGTGGATCTAGATGAATTGATCACTTGTGATCCAACTCAGGTTATCATAAATTTGGATATTGATTTTTGAGATCGTTCATATCTTACCGTAAGACTCACGAACCAAAACGAAAAGTTGATAGTATTTTTGTACCCATGCTTTTTCAACTACTATGAGTCATATGCCAAGATGGGTTGATCCGGTGTGTTTTTCCCCTCATACTTTTTATCATTTTTCTTTTGCTTTCTAATATATCGTTCCTTTATACTATTTTCGTATTTTCTTACCTTCTTATATCTTTACTCCTCTGGGTGGTGATATTCGTCGTAAAAGACACATGATAGTTGTATATCTTGTGATAATATAAGATATACCAGGGTGGTTCAACGAGTGGAAGAAGTATTGACAATGCTATTTTTTTTAATAATAATAATAACTGGTTTCATCGAAGTGAGTTGTGATCTAACTGCTTAGCTAAAGTTTCTCAACTATTCGTTTCGAACGGAGGATATCAAAAACAAATTAGGTTTATGCCTCAATGGGTATCTCCCAATTAGCTTAAAGCAGTTCAAAAATATTTCTACATAACTTTGTTGGCAATTAGCTCATAACTAGCAGTTCTATAAGATTTCTACGCGACTTTATTGGAAAGATGAGGTTCATATCCCCTGTGTCAACGCCAAAATATGGTTGCTAAAATATTGACAACACATGAACTAGTAAGGGCAATTCCTATGGGGTGAACAAACCAGGAATTTTCCCTTTTTGGTGCCACTATGGGAGGAACAAGCCACCAAAATGGCCTGACAAACCAATATTAATGTTAGCTAGGCCGAGCGGCCCCAGTTGAGCCGCTGGCGGCCTAAGGTAGACCGTTCGGTACTAGTTGCGTCCCCTGAAAAACTTTATAAATACTAACATATCGAATTCATTTGAAATACAACTTCTCATTTAGTTGCCCACTCACTCAAGGTTCATATTGGATAGTTATTTTTTTTTAAACGAGAAGATGTTTGTATTTCGACCAAGCTTCATTGTCGATGAAGATGAATGGTTTTGTAGAAGTTTTGTATAAGAATGAGAAGCTGCTGTTTCCGCCATCATGCGAACAAAGGTGTGTTGAACTATAATTTTTGGGACAGGGTATTGGATAGGGTTTGCATTGCCACTGGGAAATCAAAATCGTCGTGGTAGGAATGCGTTAGCATTTCGATGGGGGGAAATAAACAAAGTTGTAAACGATTTTGTATGTTTAACCAGGGTTGTAGACTTTTGGAGACTAGAAGGCGAAGAAGATGACTTTGTATTAAGTGCAACGAGAGAAGCCTGAGAAAGAATGTGAGGTCAAGTGTTCCCTTACTCTGGGTGTTTCACCATTCTTATGGTTTTACCAAAATATAACCCGTTTTCCATTGATCAACTTGACTAAATTTCAAACGACGTGGTATTAGTGTCAATATTATTATTAGTAATAGTTTTTTTTTTTTTTTTTTTTTTGCACCCCCTTTGATTTATTAAAATTTAGAAGATCTTATCTTTCGTAAATAAAAGGTATTAAACAATGATAAAACCGCTTGAACATTGATTAAAAAGCTTTTGGTTCATACTACAAATTCATTACATCTTACATTACACGAACCGTCTTTTAAACACGAACTATTATACAAGCACACCCAACCATCTTCAAAACCACTTCAAACCATCTTCAATCACTCGAATCATCATCTGGTTCTTGTGTTGAATCATCATTACCAAACCAGAACCACCACCCTGCATTCTTGGTATACTACCATGCCCACCATACATTGGCATACCGGTTGGAGTACGCACAGTTCCAAACTCACCCATCCCTCCACTGTGTCCAAGGAAAGAGTTAATTGGATCCATCATCCTACCACCACCATACATGTTAGGCGAAATTCCAGGCATCATACCAGCACCCGCATACACGTTCGGGGAAATTCCCTGCCAAACTGGACCGGTTGGGTTCTGCCAAGTAGAAGGACCAGGAGTATAGGGTCCCTAACCTTGCCAAAAAGAAGTACCCACCTACGGTGGTGCAACACGGTAAAATCCTCGAAAGGGTTCGAGGACTGGCTCCACGCATGAAAGTTGCTTCTTGGTGTCTGATGAATAAGAGTAGGTGATGATTGAACAGAACCGGGATGTACTTGTGTCTCTGCCACTACTGTATCTTCACTACATGAGGAGATCTCTCATGAACAGAGTCGTGAGGAGATCTATCATGGACAGAGTCGTGAGCTGAAATCCGATGAACACATCTACTTGATGTTGGTGTGGGATGTTGTGAAGGAATGGGATTGCTGAAATTAAAAGCATACGCATCCCTTCAATTTTTCACCACCTGTATATGAATGCCTGCCATTTGTTGAGTTAGGTACCAAAAATCATTGCATTGTTGCATCAACTGCTCCTGAGACGCTTCCACATCATTTTAAGGGTAAGCGCGATCCTCGACTGTCGAAACAATTGGAATTGTCGTACGCTCTCCCTCAGATGTTATACTTGGCATCTCCCAACGAATTTCCGGTAGATTATGTGATTATGATGCTCCTGTATAGGTCATAGAACATGAATCTGCCGGAGGAGGGTGTTGGGGAACAACAAAACTTGATTCCCTCAACTTGGCAAGTGACGGCAAAACGAATCCGTACAAATGATAATTATTCAGACCAATCACGGGCTTTGAAACCGATCCGAACCAATTTACGTACTCTTTCTCATTCTCAACTTCTCTATCAAGTGTGTCATAATAAGTCCAACCGTGGGCTCTCACCGTATCATAATCATCACGCAGAACATAAACCTCAAACCATGGCTGGTTAATGGTTTTGTATAACTGATTCTCCAACTGGTGCAACAATCTCTCTCCCAAATACAAAACACCTCGTTCACTACATAGACTCCAAAAAATAACTCTAGACTTGGAATACATGCAAATATCATTGGTTTCTTGCGTACGGTACCATTCCCGGTATTTTTGATCAGCGTAAGGTATTTCCACTACATTTAGATGGCATCTGGTCATCGAATGAATTCCAAGACCATACAACGATTTCGAAACAACATTATAGGTGGGTTGTCGTTTGGCCCAATTACTCTTCACGAACGACGTTAATATCGGCCACCTTCCTTCACTGTTTTTAAGAAGGGGAGGCGCAATACGGAAATTGACATACCACCGATACTGAAAATACGAAAAAAGAAATAAAAACATAGTATTTAAAGAGTTCTTAAAGTTTTAAAAATTAGAACAAATATTAACATACCTCTAACAGGCCATGATATCCATTAAAAGTTGTCCCGCCAATCGATGCAACATCTAAGGTTATATATAGTTCAGCAAAAATAGTTGAACCCCAATCATAGTTCGGGGCTTCCTCGAGGTCCTCAAAAGCTTCTAACCACCCAATCTTTGTGCATGTAGAGGCGTTTGCAAAAAATAATTGTCCAAGAAACCACATCAAGAAAGCTCTTTCAATCTCGTGAAACATACTCTCATCAGCAGGATGCTTTAAGATGTACATCAGTCATTTCTTTAAAGCAGCCACATAAAGTTCACCAGATATGAAGTCTTTATGCATTGAGGGTACAACGACGTCCGGGCACAAAAAAAAAACCTGACAAACGTTAATGCCACCTATTGTCGCTACTCCACTTATCTTGATCAAAAGGAATAGTATCGCCAACACCACTGGGAATGTCGTCAATAAAATACAAATCAAGCGGTGTGATTCCTGTTAACATTCATTTTCATTAATGGTTTCAACATAATTTAAATTTATATTGTTGGAAAAATATATGACAAATTAAATCAAAGTTACCTCTCTCAACGTCAACGAAATCGAAAGTGTGCGTTGTAGGCCACCACCTTTCGGGAAGAACCTCGATTGGATCGTCTTAATTCTAACCCATAGTATACACGCCATGGATATCTAATTAGCCTGTTTTTTATTGGGGGCGGAAGCTTTCCATACAAATCCTTTAATTCCGTCATCCCGCCTCGTAATTTAGTTGGTTTATCCCTTTCAAGGTTCGTGGTTACATGGTTGTTCACTAGGTTTGAACCCGATTCCAGTTGTGGATACTCGAATTCCTGTGGATTTTGATTCCGATTTTGGACATCAGCTAGACCCGATGGATCCCTTTTATTACTTCGACTTTTTATTTATTTATTAGATTCACGAGATTCATGTTGTGAAGCATGTTTTAGAGAGAATGAAGAGTAGGAAGAGAACAATGAAGACACTACAAAAAGAAGAGAAGAGAAGCTATTTATAGTGGGGAGAAGAAGAAGACCGTTGGTGGAAATAACCGTTGGGAAACAACGTATGTTAGGTCGAGCAGCTCAAGTTACGCCGCTGGCGGCGTATGTTAGGCCGCTCGACCGTTATTATGCCGTTGAACACATTAATCCCCTAGTGGCGAAACAGATTTGTCCCTCCACCTGACCATGCAAACTGCATTTTTTGGACAGCTCCATAGGAACTGCCCTAAGAGAACTAATAAAGAAATACAAAGGTAAGAAAGTGTATTATGTATTGGCCCACTTGTAGTGAGGTATAATATGAGTATTTACATGGGTTGTGAATGACATACCCTATATGATCCTATACAACGGTTTTAGCTTTAGCCGACCTAAATAACTTGTTGTTATTTCCTCTTACGATCCTTCACTTGGAGACTAAAGACCTATATTTATAGGGATAGAGGGACGCTCCCCCTTGATCCTTTGTATTTCATGAAATGTATTGTATTCTAGCTAGACATGCATTCTGGAGTATTCTTGATAATGGTTGAACTTTGAGCCTTACAAAGTATTTATAGGTTATCAAGCCATGGGTTTGAAGATAACATGAAATATGGAACCCACGTCAACGGTTACAAGAGCTCGGTCTTGCATCCAAATATTAAGGTGAATTTTGGATTTTTCTTTAAATCCTCTCAGTATACTTACCGTTTAGGAATACAAGGCTCAACAATGCAAATTTGTTGAAATCTTCTTTCAAAAAAAATATTTATCTCCCACGTGTTTCTTATTTTCCTCGAGTATACTTCCTCTGGCACATAACTAACCAATTTATTGACTTAAGCAAGTTAATTATTTTGCATCCACTGATCCAATTATTTATAAAAAGAAAATCTAAAAAGATAGTCGATGGATCTGCTAGCATCTAATCTACCTATGTATGCATTCATTGAGTCCAAATCCATTGTATCGGATACAAATGGCAAACATAAAATCCCCCCATAAGCATATTAATCGTGGATGAGTCGAAATCCATTAGATCTTAACATCATGGACCATAATCATCAGGAGGATGTTTAGAATTAGATACACCTAATTAAGTTGGTGTCATTTTTTTTAATAGAAAAAATAATTCATTGATAGTTAAAACAGAGTTACATTGAGTTGCTCTTCGACAAGACTTTTCAGCCATTGCGGCTTGTGTTCATTCCACTCAATACTATCTTGAGAAGTTGTTTTTAAGTTGGTGTTTGGATACACTTTGAGAAATTGTTTCTAACTTCTAGAAACGAAGAAATTAGCTTGACACATAATTTCAGAATGATTCACGAAAGAAGAAAAATAAACTTTTTTTAAAGTAAAGTTTTTTTGTTCTGATTTTTGGGATTGATTTTTGTTTCTAGTAGTAGTAACCAAACACCCATTAACCTTTGTGGGTGGGTGACACGGAATTACTGTCTTGATAAAAAGAAAACAAGAAGAAAAACACGGTTTACTGTCTAGTTTAACTTTATAATAGTATCCGATTCTTTCTCTCTGTCTCGGAAAACATCCAAAGCTTATTTTGGTTTCCCAAACAACTCCGGCGAGTAGGCGACAGCAGTTTTTATCAGAAATTCCCTCAATTGTCATGTCAAAGAGGTAATCAAATATTCCTTCTGTTAATCAAGCTGCTGGGTCTTGTTTTCCCCTAGCTTCTAGGGTTTTCAGAGGTTCTTTTCATTCGTTTTTAATTTCTCTTTTAGCTTTGTTTTTGGAAATGAATAAATTTGCTGGTAATGTTTGTGGTTACAAATTTCGGAATACTCACTTTCGATTCCAAAAGGTGGTATTTTGAATTGAATTTCTTGCACTTTCATATCTTCAGCTACGGTATTATGTCAGCTGCTAAAGAAATATTTTGCTAGGTCTGAGTCTGACAATATGATATTGGTCCTAGAAATTGAGTTTCATTATAGTTATTGTTGAATATGAATTTTTATACAAATTATAGGGTTGTTTTAATTTGATAATGGAAAAGGCTAGGGTATACTTACTCTCGACCACAACCTGTATTTACGACGTTTGACATTCATAGGTTTCATTAGTTCTAAACAACAACGCAACAAAAAGATACCTTTTTGGCTACACCTTAAAGCCGGTACCAATCTCAAAGTGTTCAATAGATACGAAACTTAAGAGAATCTCCAGGAGACTCAATACATTGAAATTGCTGGCTATTGACTATTGTAAAGAATCAATACATGAAAGAGTAATCTTAAAGAGACGCTCTACTACTGCTTAGTGGGTTTTGGCTTTCGACAGACTCTCTATTTCCAACTTGTAAATACTTGGACTTGTGCCTGTAGAGAAATTCCTAGATGGTCATTTTGTTTGTCGAAAATTTATTTCTCCTACATGTTCTTTATGGTTTAGATAAATGCTTTCTTAAACCCTGGAAGCTGTAGAAGAATTTTCAAGTTTGAATGTTTATGTTTGAGTTTTGTATCAATAAATGATATGTTTGAGTTATTCGTTAAGTTCCTTGTTCGGCATCCTTAAAATATCTCTGCACACTTAAATTCTGATAAAATGTTTTGCTAATACTGATGGCCTCGTACTCATTTATATTTTGTTAGTGCATCAGGGTTCTTTGCAAGTTCTTTGCACATGGAGCTTGCCTTAAAGGAGAACATTGTGAGTTCTCACATGATTGGAAGGACCAAACTAATAACGTACAAATCTTCTCATCTCAGTTTACTTTGTGTGTGTAGATTCTTCATTACCTAAATGCTTTGTTATTCCGAGGTGCATCTTCCTAAAATGTATCTCGTGTCTTGTGGTTTATCACTATCAGATATGCACCTTTTATCAGAAAGGGGCCTGTTCTTATGGTAGTAGGTGCAGATATGAACATGTCAAAGCATCTCGTCAACATACTTCTCTTTCATCAGCTCCAACAAACTCACATCAGCATATCCCTTCTAGTTCTGTTCCAGTCACATGCCATCCTTCCAGATTACCCTTAAGTTCTGAATTATCTCCCATTTTGAGTAGTCACGCAGAGCTTCCTGGTTGGAGTAGGCCTCTCTTATCTCCTGGTACCTCTCCGTGGCCTCAAGAATCCGGTGAAAATTACTTATTGGAGAATGAGAATGGTGGGGAGTCTACCGCTGTTGACCCAGCTGAAATTCCTATTTGCTCGTTCGCTGCTGCTGGTAAATGCCCTCGTGGAGAAAGATGCCCACACATTCATGGCAATCTGTGTCCCACCTGTGAAAGATACTGCTTGCATCCTTATAGATCTGATGAAAGGGAGGAGCATATTATGGCTTGCGAGAGAAAGCAAAAACACCTTGCGGCACTTAAACATAGTCAAGAAATTGAGTGCAGTGTTTGCTTGGACCGTGTACTTTCAAAGCCATCAGCTGCCGAAAGGAAGTTTGGATTACTGTCAGAATGTGATCATGCATTTTGTATATCATGTATCAGGAACTGGCGTAACAATTGCCCAACCTCAGGCATGGATGTAAATAGTGCTCTAAGGGCCTGTCCAATATGTCGGAAGCTCTCATATTTCGTCATTCCTAGCGTGATTTGGTACGCCAACCAGGAAGAGAAGCAAGATATTGTATCCAGCTATAAAGCGAAACTCAGGTATTATCATGTTGTGTTATGAGTTTGTGTACTAGAAATAGTTCAACCTCTTGACAAGAAGAATCTCAGCTACTTAAGTTTGCATTACATGTGCTTAAATAGCAGAGGTTAATGTCAAATGAATCTTCTTACTCTCTTCCACGTTTTACTTCTATTACTAGACAACATTAAAATTTGTCATTTTCCTTTATTATTATAAGCATCACGCTAGAGTCTAGACTACGAACTTCTTGTGTGATGTACGCATGCAATTGCATGTGCGTGTGACACCCCTAGTTCTGTATGGTTTAAATACAGAATTAGAAAGATTGATGGAAATGCTAGTGTCTAGTTTGTAATGTTTTGATTTTTAGAAACTAAAAATATGTCTTGGTACGTTTGTTATATTGTTTGTAACTGCATAGCTTATAAAGCCGATAAATTTCGTGTCTATGTTCTACTAGTAACACATCAAATCATTCCATCAGGTTATGATCAATTAGACCTGAACATTGAGTATAAAACTCTGATCTAAGACCTTTTGGTTTCCGATGCATGCTAGTTTAGATTAGAGGAGGTATCTGCTTTTGGTTTTTTTAAATATTTTCTCTATTTCAGTCAAACTTGTTTACATCCAGCATTAAGTTGACTATATACTATAGCACTTTCATTTTAAGATTTTGGATTGGTTGAATACGATAACTCATCCATGGAATTTAAACCTCACAATTTTTTTTTTGATATTCCTTTTTCTTGCAGTTCTATAGACTGTCGACACTTTGATTTTGGAAATGCAACATGCCCCTTTGGTACTAGCTGTTTCTACAAGGTCTGTCATTCTGTTTCTTTATCAACGCTTAATGTGGTTATTATTGGATTATTAACCAAACATGATGTAAACGTGCTCTGCAATTCTATAAGGTTGACCTCTTGGCTAAATTTGACCGAGTAATATGACCTTGCATTTTATTTTACTTTTGATCTGTCCCAATCCAATGGCTACCAACCAATCGGGTTGTAGAGCTGTTTGTAATTATGTTGACTGACTTTCAAATTGCAATCTAAACTTTGTGAAACTACTTCCAACACACGACATCGGAAAGTGGTTACACTTGAAAATTTTTATCTATTTGAAAGCTGGAAAGCTAAAAATTTGTAGGCAAAGTAAAGCCAGGTAACTAATATAAAATGGGTGCACCTTGTACATGGCGTATGTAATCAAAGGCTTATTGCCTCGAAGCTCAGGTCATTAAAGCTTCTTGTGACTTAAAGTAGTTTTTTTCTCTCTTCATTTATTTGTTTTTGTTGCTAATGGCTTGGTTTTCATTGAACTGCTTATTTTTGTGATGGAGTCCATGGGGATTGAGAGGTGGATTTTGTGATATTGCAGCATGCTTACCGTGATGGCAGGCTAGAAGAAGTGGCTTTGCGGCACCTCGGGGCTGAAGACGGAGACACAGTGATAGCTAAAGATATTAGGTCTGTTTTTGGTTCTCCTCAGTCCTTTTTAAAGTTTTGCTTAGCATCATTTCTCCTCCCCCCCTCTTGAATTCCTTGGCTTTTTTCAGGCTCTCTGATTTCCTTATGAATTTGCAACTAAGGTGAAGCAGACCTGGTTATAAACCAACACTTGTAAGTTCTCAAAGTTCCCGTGTAGGTTTTTCTTCTTATTGCTCTGTCATCTGCTAATGCATTTTGCTTGACATTAACTTATACCTATGCTTATAGTCGTTGTTGGATCATAACTAATATGACTTGAATCCAGGCCTCGTTTGAGGAATGAAAACCATAAAGATAACTAGTTCCCTGCAACTGCAGAGCATGGCAGAAGTATTATCGACATTACGTTTCATCACAAATTTGGATGGCAGGGCTCTTCGTATCCTTTGGTTGTATGTTATATGCCCATGCCCAAAGCAATTGTGTTGCAACGAAGCATAGCAACAGTTTTGGCCTGTGGATCTGGCGTGGGTTATCCGAATCAATATATATTAATTTTGACCCAGAATTTGATATTTAATACTGATAAGAGGTAATGTAATTTCAGTATCATAGTGGCACAAATGGAAGTTTTGGTCGGGTTCCCAAACACTCAAAAAGTGCTCACCGTACTTCTAAGTATACATGTTCAATCCTTTATGGGTTTCTGACACTCCAAAAATGGAACATACCTTTTTTGGCCTGGATACAAATTTAGGACCATCATTGTATAACCTGTCAGGTGCGATTGTGAGCTAGTTTTATTGTCCCATATAGGGCTTCATATATGTAAAAAAAAAATCCAAAAAATTACGCCGGTAAGACTCAAAAAAACTGTAGTATAATATTATTGATGTATTATACTATTGATGTATTTGAGATTTCATACGATCAATTTTTCTTTTCTAAAACAAACCAGAGTCGTCAGCACCAATTTTTCACCGATCAAAAAAAAAAAACGAAGGAGTGTTCTCAATTATTTATTTTTTGAATCGTAAAGGTTATATAAGTTGGACCGAAGCCCACTACCTACAAACCCAAGTTGCTAGGAAAAGAAATAAAGAAAAATTCCCTTATGTAGACGAGTTTCGAACTCAAGTCGCCGGTATCATCACCGAACAATTTTACCACTGTACTACAATGACATCTATCATTGTTCGATTCCTTCCTAAAAAATGAAATGTATAAGGATGTAGTGCCCTATGATCGAAGGTTACTCAGTAATTATTGAACATCTTCGCAGGTTGGTGATAGGCACACCAGGCCAGCCGTAAAAACAACTCGGATAATTTTTAGGAGTTGTAGCTAGCCCAATTCGTTGTTGTTTGCAACGATCTGGTATTCAAAAGCCGGCTAACTACCCCTCTGAAAAATCTAGCCCTTTTTAGGAAGGAAAACACGGGCGCTTGTTGGACTCTTGTCCCTATGACAAATTCCTCAGGGTCGGCACATAGCAAAACTACCCAAAACGCTAAGGGGCATTCGAGGAAACTTTTTTGAATTTTAAACTTCGAATGTTAACGTTACGATTTCTGCGCCTGAGTGAAGAAAATACCAAACCCAGATTTGAAAAACTACCTTCTTGATTTTGTCAGCCTCGGCTGAAAAGAAGATAGAAAGAAAATAAAAATAATACTAATCAGACCACTCCCGCTCCATCCCACTTCCTCTCTCTCGTTTCATTTTTCTTCTCCCGATTTGGTACTTAGGGTTTCCATTTCTTCTTGTTTCTTTTGTAACTGAGAGGAACCAACCAGACGAATTGGTAGTGTCTGGATTTTATAGGTCAGTTTTTTTGAATTATAATCAAGACCAGAGGCTTAAAGAAAATGGAGGATAATCAGTCATCATCCAAAACTAAACTACATGACATGCATTTGGCCTCAAGAAAGGCGGAAGAAATAGGTTTGCTCTCTTTTTCTTTATGTCTTAAATGGTTAATTATTTCTTCTTATTTCTCCATTTAAGTATTTAACCCCTTTTAACATACAGCGTTGAGGCGATACCAAGCAGCAGGATGGCTAGAGAGTTTTGTTGGATCAGTAGGTGGATTATCATGGCCAAAACAGCCATCAGAAGTTGAATTCGTCACTTGTTTGAAGAATGGTCTTGTTCTTTGTAATCTAATTAACAAGATTCAACCAGGTTCAGTTCCCAAGGTAAACTTATTAATCTTCCCTATGCCTATTCTTGATTATTTTTTTTATTTTATTTTTATTATTAAGGTTTGAATTTCCTAATTTTTGCTTCAATTTAGGTAATAGAAAACAACAGTTCATCGGTATCAGATAGTGGTGGTGTTCAACCATTGCTTGCTTATCAGTACTTTGAGAATGTTCGTAATTTCCTAGTGGCGGTAAAGGAATTGAATGTCCCTGCCTTTGAAGCTTCAGATCTCGAAATGGTAAACCTTGCCTCACCCAATTTACTACTCCTCTTGTCTTTGTTACTTAAAGTTAAAGACTATTAGCAAAAAAAGTTGTTTTTCTTCTCAGGTATCTCTTGAGGGTGGATCAAGTGCTAAGATTGTTGATTGTGTTCTAGCACTTAAAGTGTATCATGAATGGAAGCAGTGGAAAGGAGACACAAGTGGATTTCATAAGCATACTTATGCCACTGGTTCCTCTAGATCACCCATGGTTCCTCTTTTAGCTGGTAATGCTAGGTACCTGTCACACACTGCTCCTGGAACTCCCTTGGGTCCTCGTCGGCAGTTGGACTTGTCACCATTTGTCACCCACGATGAAACATCATCTATGGAAGCTCAAAACTGCAGGACAGATGAAGGTTCGATTTTGTTTTTATTTTATTTTTTCAAACATAAAGTGAAACCTGTCTCCTTTTTTTGTTTTTTCTTACTTCATTGTGCTTAGGTTGGGAAGCTTTGTAGCTATCATCTGATGAGTCCATTAAGTCAATTAATACGGTTACATAATAGCATTCCTTGCCTCCACAAATATAGAAGTCCAAAAGGGTAGGGAATCTGGGGATTGTAGTGTTTGAATGTATCCAATGAAATATGAACCAAGTTTAGAGGAAAACTTTTTTAAGGTTTGATTACACTCTTCAGTAATCTCTTTGAGATTGTTAACTTTGAATCAACCCGTTTCAGTTAGTTTTAAGCAGCAGGTTCCTCCTCAGCAACCCTTCATCCAGTTCTTTTCGGTTATAATCTTTTGACACTGTAAGAAGTGGTACTAGAGCACCCTAATCAGGTTGAGTTAGGGGCAGTTTACCTAATATAGAAGAAATTGAATGGATTATACCTTGGATCCCTTGCTTTAACATATTGTTCCACATATATCCGCTGATAGGTGGACTCTATTATTCTATAGGAACGATGTTGTTGAGTATACAGAACCTGCCCTTAAACTAATAAAAAAGTATCGGTGGCTGATGAATGCTTTATAAAGAGAGATGATGAATATAATGCATCCTATTGAAACATATTTATGTTTTAAACTTCATTATGTCTGTCCTTTTCACTTATAGTCTAAAGTAATGCTGGCATGTCTATTACGGACCAGTTGATGTTGCTTTGTAGTTTTAGAGACTTCTGACAAGTTTTGGTTACTTCATGTTCATTCTAGATTCATTGGTCGGGGGACTTGCTCAGTGCCTTGTCAACATGAAAGAGAATATTGATCAGAATCTTGTGAATTCCTTTCATCTTGGAAACCTGGTAATGTTAGTTGCTCATAACCCCATTATTAAACTTTTCATTTAATAGACTCGATGGAAACATTGAATGTTTTGGTTCCTTCTGGTGCAGGACTCTGTCAAGTTATTTAGTCAGATAATGCCAAATTATTTGCAGGAACAAGTTAATCAAGTACCTGAGGTAACCAAATTCTGCATGCCATATTCTCTAGTAGAAACAAAAAAAAAAACATGAATAAACTATTACTGTTTTTTTCACATGCTATTGTTATTCAGTTATAGCTTACGACATGTTTAATGTAATGAAATTAAATAAAAGAAAGGGATCAGAATAATTCTGGGCTCCCAACAAAAATAACTAGTTTTTGCCAACTGGGAGCGGTCATTGGCCTAAAATCTTGAACAATTAACAGTCGTATTCGAATAAAGTCCTCCTGACCTTTCACTCTCTCTTTTTTTTTTTTTTTTTGCAACATATACTATATCTGAATGTAACAGTTTTCCTTATTTGTTCTTTTGGATGTTTTATGGAAATGCTCAACATTAAAATGCATATTGCAAAGCAATGATTGAATATCGATTCTCAGGACCTATCAAACGCATTAATAGTGGACTTCCTGCTCTCCTTTTCTGAGTTATTGGCCCAAGTTAAGTGCAGACTGTTGCTTTGGAAGATAAAACCTTGGAATTTTACACATTATAGTAGACTTCCTGCTCTCCTTTTGAGCTATAGACCAAGTTAAGTGCACACCGTTGCCATGGAAGATAAAACTTTAGAATTTCACACATAAGCTGAAGCTTCCCCCCCTTGCTTTAGCTGGTATACTTTTCAAAGTCTAGTTCATTCTAACATTAAGTAGACCAACAAATAGTCAGTTTCAGTTCTTCATAGAGTTGAGCAGTATATTTTGTTTATCGTGTTGCAAGGCATGCATGAAGACGGGCAAGTACAAACAACAACTCCTACTGAAAGCACAAGAAAGAGAACTCATGGTAAGATAGTTCTATTCCTAACCATCTATGATTTTAAATTGTATTCAATTATTGGAAATAATATGTGAACTAAATCATGAAGCTTGCATACTGTCTTATGAAGGAAAAGCTATTCCTCTAATGATTAAAGTAGGTTTGACGTTGGTTCTGAAAGAATGAGTTCTATATGTTATCCATCAAGAACAAGATTAAAGCTGACATAAATGTTATAGGATTGAAATACTTATTTAAACTTAGGACTGGGGTTCTTTCCATCGAGCTCTCCAGTGAAAGAATTGAATGTGTGATGTATTGAATGACTAGAATACATGCTGTTGATGTTTGGTTTGTATTAAATCACGCTTTTTTCCTCTTAAATACTGTATCCTTCCTTACTCATTAGTTCAAAATCTCTTGTTCCAATTGTCAGTAGAACTTCTTTACTGATACCTCCACGTTCCCTGTTGTTTGCCTGCATCAGGCCTATTAGCTTGTCTCGGGTTGAAAAATTTTAACGTCTTAATTCATAGATGATTGAGTAAATATCATATAATGACCGACCTAAAGCATGTTCAACTGTTCCTATTATCTTTTTTATTAAACCTCTTACCCTTGTATTTTGTATGTTGTTTTTTCTTTAAATCAATAAGTTTCTGAAGTTATTTAATATATATAGGATCTCAAGAAATTGTTGTCAAGTACAAAGAAGGAAGTTGAAGTCTTACAGGTCCAATTTCAGAGTGATCTACAACAAATAGGTAATGCTGTCATATTTTGACTGGATATGGAGTTCATCAGGGATTTAGCAAATATGGTAAAAAAAGTCATGTTCAAAGACCAGGCTAGTGAGTAGTATCTTGAGATTAATTTGAAATCTAATACTATATCAATACTCTATCTTCAAGATTTATAATATCCTTTCGTCAAGATTTATTTGAACTCTAACTTGTTCACTGTATTCTATGCCGAAATCATTCTAACCTAATGCGCAAGAGCAACTTCATCTTTTGGAAGATAATACGCTCAGTAATTTATGTGTTTGCTATACTGCATTGTTTTCATTATTTTGTGACCTCGTTATTTGAAGTGTACTCCAACTAATTCATTTTTTGGTACAGGAAGTCAAGTACAGGGGCTTGCATCTGCTGCTTCTGGTTATGGGAGGGTTGTTAAAGAAAACAGGGATCTGTATAATATGGTTCAAGATTTAAAAGGTGGGTTTGGTCGTTGATTTTTTAGTTGTCATATTTTAAAATGCCATTATGTACGAGGACATGCAAAAACATTAATGTTTGCTCATGTGAGTCCAGAAGCTGAATCTTTTACCGTTGAAGCTGCTCGCTTGAACAAAGAAAATAATGAGGTCCGAGAACTCAAGAAACAGGTACAATCACCACTTCACTTAAATAAGCATTTCACAGCTTTAGCAAATTATTGAACCCTGTTGTTTTTGTATGTACAAATTTGAATAGTTTGATCCAGTTGCTACGTTATAACATGGTATAAATGTTATACTGTAACTTGTAACATTCAGAGGTTTGGACAAACATCATGTGCTACATAGAAGTATAAAGCACAGATGACAATGATAATTGTATCTATGTGCTTTTCTGCACTAAAAATGTTTTTTTCTTCTTAGATGACTAGACAAGGTTTGATGATTTAATTAAAACTCCAGGTTGAGATTTTGAAGGCGTCACTAACAATGAAAGACGAACAGACTGTAAAACATAATCAAGTAAAGGAGTTGGGATCACCACAACAAACGATATCGAAAGTAATGACCGAAAAAACTCCGCCACGTTCTCGACGATTAAGCATTGAGAGTTGTAGTGCTGTGAAGACGGAGAAGGTTATGAATTCAGGAAACGGGAAAGGGTTGGAAAGAACAGT
>JAJJMA010287588.1:0-21965 GCA_023529015.1 Papaver nudicaule | reverse complement strand
CTTCTTACACATTCCTATAAACCTAATACACAAAGGGAATGGTTGTGTCGCGTAAACAAACACACGCACGTTCCACCCCCACTTTCTAAACACAATGTTCTGCGACCAACTAATAATCAGCAACTTCGACTGTGTGAAGAGTATAAATAACACAACTGACAAGTAGCTATGAGTCCATGCAGATGTAGATGCGCAGAAGATCAACTCGATACAGTCACATTAGCTTAAGAGCATGATCACGTCCTTCCATCAACTCCTTCTAACTAGCATCACAGATTGCCGCCTCCACAGCAATTACAATCACCGAACAGAACGAAACACGTAAACATCCATCATCTAAGCGACCTTTTGACTACTCGTTGAACTTGTGATCATTCATTCCACATATCCTCACTGATGATTTACTCACCAGTTTCATTCTACAGATTATGGCTCTCGAGGGCCGTCAAGCAACTGAGGCTTCCTCAAATTCCAATGGAGGCCCTCATGGATACTGCGTAAGAAGTCGGTGGTGGAATCAACTTGGCATGCTGTTGGTACAGGCCAAGGTGCCATGCTGCACACGAGTGCATCACCTGCTGCTAACTGTTTTCTGTCTTTGCCATCAAATGAAGCCCAGGCATGGCCTCTGCTGTTAAAAGGTACTTGCACTCGAAGCGTAACATACTCTGGCAATATAAGAGGCCTAAACGATAAGGAGTGTGGACAGATGGGTGTAAAGAGGATGCCAGGGACCTGCACAGTGAAAATGGAGAATTCTACAGATTTAACCTATAGCTAACTTAAAAAGCTCTTTGCTAGATTGTAGTAATAGCAATGACATTAGAAACAACAACTGCAAATGAAATCAAGTAAAAAAGGAATGAGAGTAATATGCCTGTGGATGAACCATTGATCCTCCCGCGGCTAGTGAATATGCGGTGCTGCCGGATGTTGTTGATATGATCAATCCATCCCCTTGAACACATGTTACAAAGGAGGTGTCGCAATAGCACTCGAGATTCGTGAGGTAAGAAGAAATCCCCCGATCAATTGTCACTTCATTCAGGACAAGAATAGGTTCTTCAGTTTCTAATTCATCTTTAGCTCCGTCTCTAATAACAAAGCACTGAAGCCTGTGGCGTAATGTGATACTAATGGGTCCTCTTAGGATTGAATCAAGGTACTCTCTGTAATTCTCACTATCTAAATGAAAATTAAAGATCACTGTCGAGTATATATAAACAGTAAATCCAGTTTAAAATACCTATTGATATAACATACCAGCATAGGGCAATGTAAATTACTTGTGCATGATGAATATTAACTAAACGGTAAACGATTCAAGTGCTTGAATGATATCTTCCATCAAAAGGTAAGTGTTTCAATGGTATCTTGACTACCTTGTCGTCTAAATGAAAGTGATCAGCAGACTAATTCCTCATCATTTTATTGATGGGAAACCTTTGATCAAATCAAAGGAAGTGTGTAACTGTGGACAAGAATGCCATCATTCTCAACTTGCAGTTTACAACCATACAGACACGGGACTTCCAGTTGTATGTCTTAACTAAGTCATAGATGGTAGAGTTCAAATCTCTGAAACCAACATTTCCAGATACGGTTAATATGATAATGTTCAGTCCAAAGGCCAACAGAAAAGTCATTGTCACCTATAGTCGACACACCTAGAGTGTGTTTCTTGCTTCGTTCTTCCTCTCCTATTCCATTCTCCAGCTTTCCTGTATCGTTTCTTTCTTTCCCTTCTTCCACAAGCAATCAGTGACAAGCAAGGTAAAACTCCTAAAAGGGTAACATTCCTATCCAGATTCTTTTATGATGTTAAACATGCCTAGTTGTATGCAACTATATCCTATACAAGTATGACTAACAGGCGAATATGCATGTTAGGTGTGTCGGAATTCAGTAATTCGGGTCATTCCATCAGAAAGATGTGGAGTAAGACTGAAAAAAGAAAAAAAAACAATAAGGCTGATGGGAATCTGCCAGGAATTTATTACGTAATGAACAAAAAGCTATATATGCAGAGCTTCTGTATGGTTGTCCACAATCACAACCACAGAGGTATTATGAGAAGTGGAGTTAGACAATGGTGTATGCTACTCATACGTCAATCTTGGATATTTGGAAACGATATGACACTCTACAGAAAAAGAAACTAGACGAATAGCTTCAGTTTTGATTAGTGCAATATTTTTAAGAGATGCATGGACCAAACTCTCCTTCAAAAAACAGCTTGCAAGTAAATGGTTGTCCAAGGGTTATACACTGCACAAGTTCAGGTTTCCTAGGCTATGTGCACCAATTCCAAAAGGTTTGCCTTCAACCATAAACCGTTTAGCTACTTCAGTTGTCATTTACGAAAACAACGGTGGCATAAGTTACTCTCAAATTGGTAGCTGTGCTTCTGGCAGTTAAAATTTCACTTCACAAATGAGTGTGAATCATCTACATTTATATGCACTGACACGAAATTGCAAACAATTGGTTACATCTACAAGCAATACGGTTTATATGCATTAAAATCAACGTCGAACAGTTCAATAAGATAATCAAACCGAATAAGAGGATACGGAAAGGAGTCATAAAGCCCAGAGACCCGAGGGAGAACGGGACAACAGGAGGAACTGGTCCCTTGAACATCCGTGCTGCCTATATATGAATCAAAATGTGAGTGATATTTAAGGTTTGAGTTCAAAAGACCCAAAATTAACAAGAAGCATTGCACAACTTAGAATGAAGATTGAATTGGCAACTAATACAACAACAGTCAAACTGCAATGAAGTTTGAAGCAGAAGACGTTTTTTTCCGGTTATCACTTGAAACAATCCCAACTTATGTTAGCAGAATAGGAACTAAGTTGTACTAAAAACTTGTAATTATGACTAGAGACGGCAACAGCACTCTCAGACATACAGCCTGTACAAGTGGCTAGTGATAATGCAACCAGCAGTGCTTCCCTTTTATTGCCCACAAAATGTGGGATATATAAATTACCTAATGCACAGCAAAAAGGAAGCTCCGTCTGGAAGCAACTAGCAAAGGAGGATTTTGAGGATTTCATCTACTAGAAGTTTATTAAACTTGAAGACTAGGTAATAAGTAATAACAATAATCACTTCTCTCCAAAATATGATACTTAAAACATTTAAAGTTTCTAGACTGAAGTTTGTAGAACATGCAAGTCCTGTTAAACTAGCAAAAGATGACATTTACATACCCAAAGAACAGTTCCATCTCCACCAAGAGTTACAACTAGATCAATTTTTGTGTGAAGAAACTGTATTTCCTTATCTGTAATGTAAACAACACAAAAGTTATTCATAAGAAGAAAGACCATCACTGATAATGAGTGGAGGCCATTGAATAGACAGTACATGCATACCAGGATTCTCTGAACTCCATAAATCTGAATAAGAAGACTAGTTTTATGATTTTTCAAATACTGATACTCAGTTTCTGTTATGCCAACCCACAAAGCAACTAGCCTCTTAAACAGAGCAGATGCCATCCCATGTCTTACTTAACTAAACAGTAGTAAATAATAGGGGCAAATGCAGAAATTACAACAAACGAGCAAGGGCAATGAAAGGCTCCAAGGCCTGGTAAAAATTGCATTGGAAGGTATTTTGTATTTTTTTGCGTTCAATACCGTAAGTGACATAAGGAAGCTGGCTAGAATAGACTTGTTTTGTTCATGCTTCAAAATGTCAAACAATTAAGTGTGTCTGTGCAAATAATTATGCAGCATGGTAACATGTCGGCTCTAAGCCAGAACTAGGTTTAAATTATAATACAAAAGATGCGAAGTAAACTAGCATGGTTTCTATAGAGCTGCATTAATTTGTTAAGACTTCTTACCATCTTCCCAAGTCTGTACAAAATTGAAGTAAGATGATTCTGTGAGAAGTTCAGATTTCACCCGGGGTTCCACGATTATGTTTATTTTCTTCTGATCTTTCAGCCATCTAAGCAAAAAATGGAAATGTGCTATAGTTAGCTTTCCCAACACACAAAAACAATATGCCACAAAAGGCAGTTCTCATTTTCACGCAATATTTAAAGGTCGTCAGAGATAAAAGATGATTCAATCCTGCAATTTGGAATGCCTAGGGACCTAATCTAACAAATCACAAGATAACGATTTTTTTTAACTGAGAAATTAATTTTAAAAAAACACATATCATAAGTATGCATGCATTTACAGAAGAATCAGGTCCTACAAGATTTCTCTTTCAGTTACAAGCTTCAGAAACCTTTTGCATTTTGGATGTGTGTGTGCGTGTGTTTGTGCGTGCGTGTGTGTGTGTGTGTGTGTGTGTGTGTGTGGGTGTGTGGGTGCGTGTGTGTGTGTGTGTGTGTGTGTGTGTGTGTGTGTGTGTGTGTGTGTGTGTGAGAGAGAGAGAGAGAGAGAGAGAGGTGATTTTCGTTGTCATTCTAAACTAAGATAAACTTTGAAAGGCTATGAATGCCTAGAACAGATGAACTTCATGCATTTATACACAATCTCCTCATCGAATAGTAAATTCTGAGCAATCAAGTATTTATTCAAAACCTATCTCAAGCAGTACATATGCAACAATTACTCAAAGAAAATGCTCCTAACTGTGAATGACAGTAACTTCGGATAATTTTCATCCAGACCTGACCATTTCTGCACAAAGAATTTGAACGGTAGTTGAATTTGGTTTCGTCAAAATAAGCACAATCTGTGGTTGTGATTCCCACCTCAAGGAAATCTGTGTTGAAAGGAGTAGCGCATTAGCAAAGCTACAAAAATAGCACCACAAAGGTCGGTAACTTCTACCAAGATTATAAAGGCAACTTTCTGGATCCTAGAGGGTGATAAATTACAAGACTAATGATAAGAGTCTGGGTAACATACAGTAAGTTCACACACAGTGATGGGCCTGATGACAAAGATAAATACTTTCGACTATAAACCTGCAATACCAATACCTGCTTACTGCTGCGTACTGCAGTTGTTATATTCCCTCTTTCAAAAGAGACGATATCATGCTTGTGTTGGCCACTGCCATTGCACCCCCATGAAAGTCGAAATGATGCCTGTACTCAGGAAAATGCAGTTTTAGTTCCAAAAACAATGGAGTATATAGCTATCTATTGTGAGAAACAAATGATGCCCATGTTGCCATGTTCATATCTACATTAGCAATCAGCAGAATTCATTAATAGTCGCGAAACTTCTGAGGAAAGAGCAAGATTACAAGTCAGTTCTCTTCAAAAGAAACAAACATTTATAAACACATAACTCGGAAACATAAAGATGACAGCATTGCAAGATGTACGAAAACAAGAGAGGTAATAATCAAACCACTACTGTGACAGAACTGAAATGTAGATGTGTCTACCTTTCTCCTCATCCTACTAGAGACCAAGTTGGAATCAGAATCTGTTTCTCCATCCCGAAGAACTTCGTGGGAGCAAATTCCATCCCTCCCACAGCACTTTTCTGATTTGTCATTAGCTAGGCTCTCCAACGAACACTGACCCGTTAAGTTCTCTGCCTTTTTTCCCTTACAGTCATAATGACCTTCTGGGAATTGCAATGCGGGTATTAGTGAATAAATTGGTTGAGGACAAAATAACATGAAGTGAATATACAGGATAGCTCCACTATATATATAAAGATAGCATGAGATCAATGCTTCTCCGCAAGATACCACATCATACTTTTCTGATCCTGTTGCAGATTCCGAGTTCTCTCTAATTCATATTTCCGCTTCCATTCAGCTGCCTCGGCTTGGGCAGAAGCCTTTCCTTCAGCAACTCGTCTTAGGGCCTTCGCCACAGCTGGCAATTTGTGTAGAAAATGTAAGCAACAAATTGCAAGATTGATGACTAGATGAAGCATAGGGCTTACAGTCTTAGACAATGGAGAACAGACATTACTGAAGGAACAACACAAGCGAATTAGTTCTCTCCCCCCCTGATAGTTAAGTATCAGGGGAGAAAGGACGAAAGTCAAGTAAAGGTAACCGGAAGAAATCCAACCCCATCTCCATCTCGTTGAGTTTAATTATCTGATTTTAAGCTGACTTTGTGCAGTAGTTTAAGAGTTACACACTGCATGTATGGGACTCGTAATAACTACTAGACTCTACTCGCTTGGAAGGGAGACGAACCATGCCTTTTTACTGTTGCGGAAACAGAAGAATGCGTCTTAAAGTCTTGTGTGATTTTCATACAGAAAATTCTCAAAATTTCGGATCATGTGACATCCTGCAAGCTCAAACCCATTTGTTGGGGTTAGAGGGGGTTGTTTATGGTTGTTATAATCCTACGTTGCTTAAAGGTAGAGCAGTGGCAGAGGGCCCTAAGTTTGGACTTACTGTACAGTGTCTCCTGAGGCCTATTATAAAACCCCAAACCGTGAGCCGTGGCCAAAGCAGGTAGGAATTAAGGGATGGGTATTGCGGGGAAGCTATATATGAGATCACTAATAAGTGCAGCAGCCTCCTCGCACATTACAATGTAAAGCTTCAAGTTTTTAGTGCACTGAATGATCAATATAAAAACTTTCAGATTCAATGGACCATATGAAAAATATGATAACTTAGTTCACCGTGTACTATAATAAGCTACCTATTATATTTGTTTACGTCCTACTTAAGAAAACTTATGAACCTTCAAGGATAGAGCTTCATGATTTTTGGACTATCAAAAGAAAAAATATGTATCTACGTAACAATGTGGACAAGTACCTCATCAAAGGGAAACATAACCTTACTTCTTAAAGCTTCAGAAAACTCAACAAGATGATCATCAACTCCCTTGACAACTGATTGTTGGAGGTACTCCTGCACTACCTTTTCTGAATCAAATGAAAGTGACTTCGTTAATCCACTAGCTTGTTGTGACCTCGTAGTATTACGAGTTCCCTGTCCAAAGAATCACCCTCATTATAATTTGCCAAAGACATAGGGGATAGGGGCTAAATTGACATATCAAGGCAGTAGTCATCCAACTGAGATATTCTTTATTCACTTCATTGCTGTGTATGTTTATAAATAACAGATAGAGACAATCAGAACGAGAAATTACAAAGAATACAAGCCAAATTGATAGATCCATTCAAAATGTCTTTGAATGGGCAAATAAAAACCCGGCATTCCTTCATAAACTATGAACATGGACTCACAGCCAGCATCTCCTATTCAATTAACTACTTTATGTATTGCTATATTATCAACGGGTAGCAGCATTCTCAATTTCAGATTTATACCAAAATCTTAAACATGGGAATCTACAGATATATCTCCAAAAATACAATGCATATCATTTTTTCCGCAACCAGCCGTTAGAGTTGTGAGTACATGGGAAGATGACTTCAATTGTAGTAAGTTAAACTATATCATTGTAATATTGTTAGAATGATGGATGCAGAATCTATCGAAGAATCAGTAACATTCTTATAACAGAATATTTGGACCAAATCCTCCACAAGCCAAAACAAAAATTGGATCTTGTCAGATAGTACTCTATGTGATGTAAAAACAGGTTAATCATTAAAACAGAAGGAAACTTAAAGATCCAACGAAGAGTTGTCCCAGACTGAATTGCCACTTTACACAAGCCGACATCAGTAGGAGTACTAAAAATAAAAAATCACTGTGTAAATGACATCATAACTTTTCAGAAATTCAGAATCAGCTTTGAATTCTTACCAATATTAGCAAGTGCCAAAAATCATACAGTAACAATTTTTTAATAGATAAATAATACTAGAATGAAACAATTGTTATAGCTGAAACGCCTGAAAGTATTATTTTTAGTAACACAACTTAGGTTTATCAACATTTATTTACAGAAGTCAATTCACAAAAAGACACCTGCTTAATCAATGAGAAATGTGCAAATTTGCATCTACATTGAGTTAAGTAACTAAAATCTAAGGGTTAACTTATGAACCAATTGAAAAAGAAAATGAAACAGCAAAACTAATAAGTTGTATTCTCACACCGTCATCAGAATTCAGCTAATTTTAACACCAAAAAAGCTAAAAACAGCAGACAAGAATATTTGCTAAAAAGCTAATTAAAAGAATTTCGAAGTAGAAAATTTAGTCAAGACAGTATTAACGGAAAGATAATGATGAATAGAGAAAGATGCATACTTGGGAATCAGATTCTTGATGAGACATGGAGAAAGAAGGATAAGAAAGATCTTCAAAAGCCTTCTAAACTTGTAGCAGAGATGAACAGAAACGGCAGATAGAGAAGAAGAAAATTGGTTGGGAGTTAAAAGCATTGAAAAAGAAAACAAAGGTTTTTCTGGTTGGTAGGCAGGCAGAGGCAGGTGTAGTAGTGTTAAACTATTCCAATGATTTTTCGGAAGGTTTGACTTCTTCTTTTTCAAAGAAATACTGCTCCTGACGTGCGCCACGCAAGAGATGAAAAGACAATTTTGGTACTGCCGGTGCCGTGTTGTTGAATAACGGATTTATATGCATGGTAAACTGAAATATAAAGTGAAACCAAACTTATGGTTAGATTCAGCAGATATTGTCTTTAGAAATTTGGTAGATTAGTTCCTGTTTGAGAATTCCTTTCACTAGTATTATAATTTTTAAGGTGAAATTACAATAATGTTTAAAACTAGTCGTATCACGTCTAATTTTCTGAGAAATGGTATGAGCAACATTGTGAACATCTGTCATCTTTACTAACAAAAGACACGACCCAAAAATTCAAACTGAATAACAACTGTTTTATTTCTCTAATCTTGTATTCTCTTCTTCGTTAATTTGTTTACATCGATCTGATTTCATTTGATTCAACTCCTTTCATCTCTATTTTAGCTATCTCAAAAACAGATCGATCTTAATCATCTTTTACAGTGTTTTTCTCTTAAATTTTATTGTTAAAATGGCGGATAAACCTTTCTCTAAAGTTCCTCTGAGTCAATTGAGGGATATTATTCATGTTAAACTTCGTGATGATAACTATCTTACTTGGAAGTTGCGTATGCATACAATGTTTGACAAGCATTATGTTTTTGATATCATCCATGGTACAAGATAATGCTCAACACAATTTCCCAGCACTAGAGGAAACAATCAAGTTCTTAATGAAGCTTATATTAAGTTAGAGCATGGCTCGGTCAACCTCACTAAGTGTTGGTATGTCAAGCTTAGTTGTCAAATTTAGTGATCAAAACTCGACCGCTAAACAACACATATTAGGTAAAGTCATCATTGAGTTAGCTTTAGGTTGTGGAAGATTTTGGTAAGATTTAGAATCACTATTTGAAGAGTTAAAGAAGATTGAAGATCAAACGAAGACATCCGGCTTCATCATTCAAGAGGTTAGTGAATCTAAATAACGCGATTCCATTATCTTTTACACCTGTGCCACAAAAGACAAAAACATAACTCATTGCTGAAAGCTTTGCGTTATGACTTGATCACTTGTGATCAGTGTGTCTTAAGATATAACTTCACTTTATCGCTTGCGATATTGTTGTTGAAGTTATGACGTTCCATATTGCTTAGAGCTTTCTTTTCTTCTCCGCCTCTAAGTGATATAAGGTTTTTCCTAAAACCTGCGAGTTGGATATAGCAGTTGTGATGTTGTCTCGGTAGTATTACGAGATTTAATGCATCATAGTATTGTGTCTCAACTTACCTAGTATGACTCTGTCGGATTGATTAGCGAGTACTTGTATGAGCTAAATGTAAGTGAGATCGTGACTCACACTTATGTTGTGTAGACTCGATATACTGTTGTTCTGAGTTCGAATATTACGTCATGGTTTGGCTCTGATTACTGAAGTTCTGAATCATTTACTTGATTTTATACATGCCATGTTAGCAGTTGCAAATGTTTTTAGTGAAAACCCCTGGTATGCAGATAGTGGAGTAAATAATCATATTACCAATGATGTTACTCAAATTGATGAAGTTGCTTCTTATGATGGTAATGAGTTTATTCAAACGTATCATCACTGCATGCACCTGCATCATCATTTATAACTACACCTTTCTCGTTGACTGAATGTATGGTAAGTGATAATATGTAAAGTGATGTAAAAATAGAGCAAATCTTGTGGTGGAATCTAGTCATCCTAATCGTGTGAAAAGTGTGGAAGACCAAGTCTAACGGCTTTCAAATATGATCTAAGTATGGTTTCTCCAAGCTATCTTCTAAGGTTTCGTGGAAGGTATATCTTGGAATTCAACCTAAAGTGTTATTTGCCCAATGCTCATCGCCAAACAAATCACGCTCAATGTAACGACCCGACCCTCCAACGATATTGTCTCAACTTAACCACTGCGTTCATCCGATAGTCTGGGATTTTCAAAGGCATCGTTGCGGTCATCCAGAAGCAACTTCTTGGGACGTCACCCATCCCTAGATTGCTTCCATCCCATCACACTTAACTGCATATTTTTTTCTGACTCCAGGGTCTATTGTGCTTGAAAAGGCCTTGGAGTTAGGAAAGGAAAAACCATTACTTATATATGATATTCCAAACGACGAACCATATCTGCCTATCTGGGTATTGCGATACCACAACCTTTAAATTGGAGTCACCCCGACTTCGGAATATATTTTTCAAGCCCCAAATTTCAAACGTTCCCTGCCACTCATGAGACGAGCTACCTGGCCCAACCCGCCCATCGTACTCTCCCACCCTCAACAGGTGACTGATCGTCATCTTTGATGTCAATTGTAGCGACCCGACCCTCCACCGAGACTGTCCCCCCCACTTATCATTGCGGTCATCCGGCAGTGTGGAATTTTCAATAGGCACCACTGCGGTCATCCAGCAACCTTAGGAGGTCCATCTGTTAATACATAAATATCGATAGCCACGTGTCATCCACTAAAGGCCGGGGGCACGATAGCAAAGAAGAAGACGAAGTATCGAATCCATCCTCCACGCGTTATGCTCATCACGAGGAGTGATGAAAACCGAAGGTCATGATGCAAAAAAGTCTAGGTAGGCCTGAGCATGGCGGACGCGTGTTAAAGTTGTCACCTCCTTACTTTATACCGCGACAGAAGGATATGAGGACGTGTTGATCACCGAGTGGATATGCAAGCGGTGAGGAGCAGGCAAAGTGATAAGAACTAACATATCCAGACCATCAAAGAAGCAAGGCAGCGAAGATAAATCTCATCAAAGAGGTGTCGACCCAGGAATGGACAATCAATGCGGTGCAAGAAGACCATCAAATGATAGAAGAAACCATGTGTAGCAAAGAGAAGATATCTCCAGAATCTACTATAAATACCCCTCTCCACAATGGAGAAAAGGGTCGAAGAATTTATGAGAGACAAGGTTCTTATACTTTCACAGTCTCATAGTCCACCAAATATTATTGTAAGGAAGGATCATATCAATAAAGTGACAGATTTCCCCGAGGACGTAGGCACACGACGTGCTGAACCTCGTTATATTGCTGCATTACTCACTATTTCAGAGGTAGATTTCATATGTCGTACTATCTCCTCCGTATGGAGACCCGTCGATTTATGTCTATCACTTGGTCCAAAACTACGATGAATTCCTTAGATACGTTACTCCATGCGTAGATAACGTCGGGAACGAAGGTTTGTTGCATAATTAGTCAAAGGCATGGGTATTATTATTTGAGTATCATAGTCACCAAACTCGTGTTTGTCTTATCTCATGGAGGATTCAATGAGAGAATAGATCATGGTATACGACCCGCTAAGCTCTAGGTAACCCTTGTTGATAACGTTCATTCTCTTGAGCACATCCAAGGTACTGCACGACTATGGCCAACTATGATATAAGTTTTACAGTTATAACCTTTATTTTAATTGTTGTATGATATGGGAAAATTAGGATCAGCGTTTTGGCGCTAGAAACAGGGACCAGTGTCCTTGTAAAATTTCAGCAACTAAGTTTTCAGCATATTTTGTGGTTTTTATCTGGTTTTACTTGGCATTTTTTACTCATTTAGAAGAATCGTCAAGAAGTCTGATGCATCTTTTAGTCACTAAAACTTTTATAAGCCTTGCAGTTTGGCTGAAAAACCATATTAGAAAGTCAAAATTGATATCTTGAGGGACTCACACCACTCTCTAGTGGATAAAAGTGACCCCACGGGAGAAAATTTTCATGATCTACAAAATAGCAAGAAAACAAGGGAGCAAATCAGGTTGCCTGCAAAAGTAGACCTTTTAGTATCATATAAGTCTAGGAAGATTTGTTTTCCAGACGTTTTCAGTAGGTTCTATTGAAGAATCCCGGTCAGAATTGTTTTCCTTTTAAATATTTCAGATATACCCTTAACTTCCAATACGTACGGACGTACGAGGAAATATTTATTTTTATGCACTATAGATATCAGGGACGCAACGAAGATCTCGTAAAACAGAAATCAGGAGCGCAAATCAAGGAACAGCCAAGCTAAGGTTCAAGGACGAGGAATCATCTGGGGACCCGGACTAACAAAGCAGAAGAGCCAAGGTTGGAGAAATGAATGAAGCGAAAGCTCGAAGTTGTATGGGAAGACCGCAGTATGAAGGAGTGACCCTAGACGGGAGCACACAACGAGGAGATTCAGAAGAGCGAGGATATGATGGGCGCTATTCAACTCATAAAAAAGGCAACCAGGAGACAAAGGCGGGAGCGAGGAAGAAATGTCAGAAGGAAGCATGAACGAGGGAATCGCGAGCCAATTATTAAAATTAATACTCAAGCAGAAGAAGCATGAGAAATTTCTAAACACCATGAATCAACGAGGGAAAGCTCCAGAAGGAGCGAAAAGTGTCAAAGACACCTTAGAGACGACGAATGAGGGCTAAGCTAAAGAGAAACAGAAAAGCGAAGCGCATTGTTTCAGATTCGATACAAATGAAGCTTCGATATTCACCCTGGAAATAGGAACTAACATGAACGCCAACGAAGGAGAACTACAAGTGGCGCAAGAAAGGAGTCACGCGCAAGAGGAGGAAAAAAGGAGCGCGCCAACCACCAGCAACAAATCTTACACGACGAGGAAGGATAAGCGCACTGCAGAAAAGCACCGGCAAAGAATGACGACGAAGAAGTTCAAAAAAGGGAAGAACGGAGCAGGCTACAACGACAAAAGAAGAACGACCGAAGTAGTGCACACAGCCCTTTCAGTACATCCATCAGTAATATTAAGAAAAGAATGAAACCGGAGCGACTTTGCCTACCCGTCTACGAGGGGAAAACAAATAGAAGAAATGGCAGGCCATAAAGATCATTGTGAATATCATCAAACGCATGGGCATCACACCGATCACTGCAAAACCTTCGCAACATGATTGAAGGGTACATAGGCCGAGGAGAATTCGGCCAATACCTACATACATCACGAAGATATCTTGTTCAAAATGCAGGAGAGAGCCATCACTAACATGAAGAAGACAAAATATACCTAGGCGAACAGGGAAGCATGGAGCACGAGAAGACTTTAAACGCCCTTGCACCGTTGGTCATAACATTGATTATTCGTGAACAAAGCGTAACGAAGATACTCATTAACGAAGGAAGCGCTCACAACATCTTATTCTATGACCAATTTTTACAAATGGGTCTCAAGGACGAACACATAGAGTCGTCAACGAAGCATACTCACGACATGTACGGAAGGACACTGGCGCCTAAGGGAGAAGTGACACTACAGGTGGAGATAGGACATGTGCAAACTCAAGCAAGCTTCATTATTATTGAAACCTCATCCCCGTATCATGCGGTGTTGGGGGAAAATGGATTCGTGAAATAGGAGGAGAAATATCGAAGTGCCAACAACAAATGAAGTTCTCGACGCCTTATGGAGAAATGCAAATTTGGAGAGAAACTTTATTTTGATGCAGGAAAAAAGAGGGAGCGTACGAGAAGGCAAGAAGGCCAAAGCTACAAGAACATGAGAATAAAGAAAAACGTCAAGGAAACAGTCAAAGGAAGCACGAGGAATGATAAAAGAGGAGGTTGATGAAGTCATCTGCGACTATGTTGATAAATCAAAAATCGCACGCAGGGCAAGATAAAGAATGACCAGCCACAAGGATGAAAAATAATTTTACAAAAGAAGGAAAAAAACATATCTGTATGGATACGAGATCCACGGCAAACTCCATGGCTCGGACTACCATAATAGACATTTTTAGGGGAGATGGCAACACCATATAAAAAAAAAATAGCAATCACTCGGACTACAATAATAGACATTTTTAGGGGTGATGGCAACAACATATAAAAAAAATAGCAATCACTCGGACTACAATAATAGACATTTTTAGGGGTGATGGGAACACCGTATTAAAAAAAAAATAGCAAAAAGCGCAATAGAACAATTGCCATAGACAAGGAGCATACCTGCAGTACACAAATCATCTCTAGGATCCTTATGTATGGACATAAGGCAAAAAAGTAAGAATCCTGATGATAGAGATACTCACACGTCGTAAACAGCGGGAAAGCCTATTTCCCCGACTGATATCCTAGATTCCCTCTGGCCAAGGGTGTCGACAGATAGGGCCAGTCCAAGAAAACAGGGGTAAACACACTTACCTGAAGGGGGTAAAATCCTATCAATTTGGGTAACACACTTACCCAGGGGTAATCGCACTTATCCCAGGGTTAAAACAGTAGCCTTAAGCTGTGGAGGATGATTATGATACTCATTTTACAAAAGCAGAAAAAATTATATAAAGAAAAAGAACGTCCAGGTGAACGAGGCCACCCTCAAGCACAAGAAAAAGTCAAGAAGAAGAGCAGAGCCATCTCCGTCCCACCAGCAAAAGATCAAGTACCTAAAATTGCAATAAACAAGAGCAATCCAAGTCGCCTAACCCCAAGAAAAGTCAAAATAGGAGCGAGGCCATCCTCGTCCCAGAATTAAAGATAGTTACAAGTGAACTAGGACATCCTCGTCACCGTGATCAAAATAAAAAGAAGAAAAATCAAATATCAGGTTTTTCGGCACGAGGGAATCTCAACCCAAGGTTGGGATGCAGACCATTGGCGTAATTCTCAGCCTCCACGAAGGTCCTATTAATGAAGTGAGTAGATTCACGAGCATATTGACGAACCCGTTGTGCAGCACGAGCATTCGCTTCTTGATTCACAGTCGCCTCGAGAGTATTAAGCTGACCACGGAGTTGGTTAGACTCCTCCACCAAAGACGCATCACGTTGATTGAAGGAAGAAATAAATTTGTCATTCTCAGACGCCAAGTTCTCAGCCGTTGAAAGCTTTTGATTGATTTCGTCCACCTGAGACTGCAACTTGTTGTGTTGCTCCTCCAAGCCTACAGAGACAGAAGAAAATCGTAAGAAACAGACCGAAGAAAGAACAAGAAGGAAGTTACAATACATATCCTAAGCTACCTTCGTCATGACTCTGAGATAATTCAAGACTATGTCTGGCGTCTATACGAAGAGAGTCAACCCGAGAATAATCCTCGGACAATTGGTCGTACTTAGACTCTAAGTCTTTATAACAGACTGGAGGGATTCAACCTCGGTCTCAAAAGAACGTTTGTCTACATCAAGATTATGAACCCTTTGAGGAAAGTCCATCACAGCAAAAGCCGCAGCACTAGCAGGTTAAGACGACGAAGGACGAGCTTTTCCCATTTTTTCTTCCAACTCTTTCACCTTCAAATACAACGAGTTTCGTTCAGCAATATCCTTCGCTGACTTCTTTTATAAAGCTTTTAAATCCTCACGAAGGCTATTATTCATATTCTTTTGAAGAGCAGCACGCTGCTCCGGTTCACTAATATCCTTTTTTAGCTTCGAGATAAGCTCATCCTTCGACTTTACCAATGGTTCGAAAGAAGCCCGAAGATTATCAAGTTCTTTCACTACTTCAACATTATGAGAACGAGACATCTCCAGTTGGTTCTCGAGACAACGATTCAAGATTAAGTATATATCAACCTTTTGCTCAGTATACCATAAATTCTAGTGTATATCATCATATTTAGCACGAAGGTCTTAAAAATGATAACCAGGGAAGGGAAGCCAAATCAAACCCTCGAAGCCCGAAGAGCAAACAAATAATGAAAAGCTACAGACACTAAGAAATGGGAAATAAAGAATGAACTTACCTCTGTATCTTTCATTTTCCCTAGTAAAGGAAGAAGCAGATAAAGCTTGGGCCTTCTCCGCGGAATCCTTGGCAGCTCGGGCATCCTCCAAATCTTTCTTTGAACTCAGCAATTATTTCTCAAGATCTGCTACCTTCAAAGACAAAGTACTGCTTTGATGGGAGTGTTGCAGCTCGTTGAATTTTCTCACTCTGTTATCACGGTCAGAAATAATCTAGGAAGAGTAGGCTTCAAGATGAGCACACTTAGCTGGATAAAACTCCAACATCAAAGAAGAACACTGCACATATTGAGATAACTGCAAGAAAAAAATGAAGTAATAAGACATCCTCGCAAACCACACAAGGAGTATTGTACCAGCATCAACAACAAAGGAAGATTTACCGCGTATAAGTTCAACTCGGGGAGAGAGCCAGAGAATTGCTTCACTCTTTCCTTCGTCCTCTCCAACGTAGGTACTTCACCAGCAATAGAAGAATGAGCGGGGTCCAGAAAGCACTCCTGCACCTTCGCCAATTGAAGACCCAAGGCCTCCTCCAGTCGATACTTTTCCTCGGGGCTAACTAGTAAAGAGCTCACATAGGAAACATGCGACGAAGGTTTCAGACACTGATTGAATAACACATCATCAAATTCCATCAAAAGCGGGGATCTACCAGCCGAAACCACAGGCACGGGAACCCGAGGGACAATCTTAAAAAACGGAGAACTGCTCACACCACCGCCGAAGGAAGCACCAGGGGTAACAAACGAAGTACCAATATTACTCGATCCCTTGATAGTAAAGCCCGACCAGTCCAAACGAGGAAAACTAGGCAAAGAAGAAGAAAACAACGAAGTACCACCCCTACCAGAGGCCGAAGTGAGCGCACCACCAAACGAAGCGTGCTGAGAAGGGTTACCCACGCCCCCGTCAACCTTATTCTTCTTCTTCTTCTCATTCACAACAGTCAAGTCAAAAGGCTTATTGACATAGCCAGAACCATCACCTCCACGAATGTTGTCCCCATCATCTGCAATATCATCACTCTTTCTTTTCTTAGAGGTATCACATGCATTATCATCACCACCACCATAAAATTTGGACGACGCACTATCATTTTCATCCTCGTCACTCTCATATTCTTCATCTCCTTCTTCCATAACAACACTAATCTCTTTCCCTTTACCACTGCCATCACCAAGTTCATATTGTAACCCCTCGTTAGAAACGCTACCACCAGTACTTTGCTCTTCATCATCACCAAATTTTTTCTTCAAAGTTTGTTTCTTCGGCTGCAACAACACAGTCATATCCTTGTCAAAACTATGGTCTTGGGGGAAAATACCGAGGAATATGAAAACTTAAAACTAGAAAAAAAAAACATACCTTTGACAATGAAGCAGAACTATCATCCTTCCCTGAAGCAGACGCACCGCTTTTCCCAGCCTTAGCCTTCTTCTTTCTAGGAACAGTAGCAGGTTCCTTGTTAAAAATCCAAGCAATGAAGTTACGATACTCCTCGGGAAGTTCGTTTAAATACCTCGACACCCTATTTCCCGAAGCATGAAGCCAGGAAACCAAGGGCCAACAATCTTCAAAGGAGTCTGCATCCACATTCGATCATGATCCAGACGAATCCTTTCCTCTATTGTGAATTCTCAGTACCAGGGATACGAGTACGGTTGACATTGTCGCACTCCTGTAACAACGAAGGAGTCCCCGGAGCTTTAAGACAACGAGGACCCACGCACCAGGGCAAGTAGTTCGTACTTTGAATAGCATCACTCCATTTGGCTTTAAAGTTGGCGGGGGTGTAGTCCAAGAAACGGGCATTAACAGGGGGAGCGAAAGGATTGTAACAATTTATCTTTGACTGCTTTTACTACGAAGCCAACACTCATGGAGGATCCGGAGAAAATTCCCATTGTATTGGAAGATACCTCAGATAAAAGATTCGAGGGGATGTTACGGTTCGACAAGACATCGAAGTAGAAGGTATCATCGGGGTTAAACAAAGGCAAAATTAACCAGGAAGCAAGCTGACCAACCGTGGTAAGAATAGTGTTCTCATCAAAGGGAAAATTGGAAATCATGTCCTCAGTCAAAACGTCAATATCCCCTCCATAGAACTAAACTACAAACCATCAAGAAGGTACGTACTTTTGATTTCCTTGATGGACATATGGCGATAGCCCTCTGTAGACTTGGGGCAAATCCTCGGCACTTCGTAATGAGGAACGCTCGTGTCTACTGCTTCGACCGAGGCTGAGGAGGACGAGGTTTCTTCTGATTTAGACTTCGTGGCCTTAGCCTTTCTCCGCGTCATGGCTCTGAAAAAAATAAAAAGTAAAATAACAAAAAGAAATCAGGAACAACCATGGAAGATGAAACAACCACCATACAAGGAATATATAACAACCAGCAACAAGCATGAGTAGTCACGACAGCAAAATAAGACGAAACAGACGGTAAACAATCGGAGAAACACCATTACATGAAGCAAAGAAGACACAAGTAAAAAAGAAAAGTATCAATCCAAAAGAAGATAAACAGGCTAAGGAAGTTACCTAAGAAGATAAGTTATAACCGCTTCAGCATAACACCGGAAATAAAGAAGACGGATAGCAGAAACCAGCAGTTAGAATCCGCCGGCAGAAGAAATCAGCGGTAAGAAAGAAAGCAACAACAGTATGAGAATGAAAGAAAAACCTCCCGTCAGAAGAAGCAGAAAGAAGAAAATAAAGGAGAAGAAGTTAAAGCTAAGATCTTCTCTTTGATACTTATAGGTTCAGAAAATGATTAGTAACTGACACTAGAACGAGGAGAAATTTCACACACGGTCAAAGATTGGGACCACACAATAAAGAAGTGGGAAAGTGGCGGCCAAAAATGAAGGGTTTTCTTCCACAATTACCCTCGGTAATAACTGAAAGAAAAGGGCAAACTGTTAATACATAAATATTGATGGCCACGTGTCATCCACTAAAGGTCGGGGGCACGATAGCAAAGAAGAAGACGAAGTGTCGAATCCATCATCCACGAGTCTTGCTCATCACGAGGAGTGATGAAAACCGAAGGTCATGATGCGCCTAGTCTAGGTAGGCCTGAGCATGGCGGACGCGTGTTAAAGTTGTCACCTCCTTACTTTATACCGTGACAGAAGGATAGGAGGATGTGTCGATCACCGAGCGGATATGCAAGCGGTGAGGAGCAGACGAAGTGATAAGAACTAACATATCCATACCATCAAAGAAGCAAGGCAGCGAAGATAAATCTCATCAAAGAGGTGTCGACCCAGGAATGGACAATCAATGCGGTGCAAGAAGACCAGCTGTCAACGAAGACCATCAAAACATAAAAGAAACCATGTGTAGTAAAGAGAAGATACCTCCAGAATCTACTATAAATACCCCTCTCCACAATGGAGAAAAGGGTCGAAGAATTTATGAGGGACAGGGTTCTTATACTTTCACAGTCTCATAGTCCACCAAATATTATTGTAAGGAATGATCATATCAATAAAGTGACAGATTTCCCCGAGGACGTAGGCACACGACGTGCTGAACCTCGTTATATTGTTGCATTACTCACTATTTCAGAGGTAGATTTCATATGTCATACTATCTCCTCCATATGGAAACCAGTCGATTTATGTCTATCACTTAGTCCAAAACTGCGATGAATTCCTTAGATCTGTTACTCCTTGCGTAGATAACGTCGGGAACGAGGGTTTGTTGCATAATTAGTCAAAGGCATGGGTATTATTATTTGAGTATCATAGTCACCAAACTCTTGTCTGTCTTATCTCATGGAGGATTCAATGAGAGAATAGATCGCGGTATACGACCCCCTAAGCTCTAGGTAACCCTTGTTGATAACGTTCATTCTCTTGAACACATCCAAGGTACTGCACAACTATGGCCAACCGTGATCTAAGTTTTAGGAAAAGTGAGGGCACCGTGAAATACGGAGAGGCGATTTTTTGAAATTTTTTGAAATTTTCTCAAAACTTCTATGATTCTTTGTTTTTATGATTTCTAGATTTTGTGTTGATCTTTAATCATTAACTCTATGATTATATTGTGCATTTCTCAGGATTAACAAAAGTTTTTGATGTTGTACTTGTTGTAGTTGTACCGAGTTAGCAAAATCTTTAAATTGAAGTTGAAAATAGTAATTGATTTTGTTGTTCTGATTATGAATACTTGATCTTTTGCAGGAGACACCAGTTGATTATCAGTCGTGGTATGTTCAACAGTAACCTTCTATGAACAAAAGTAACAGTCGTGTTTGATTACCCGTTTCAGTGGTGAAAATCCCAGATTATCTGAAAAGCTCAAAGCATAGAGGAGCAGATAACATAAGTTCAATAGTCTTGAGTAGGTTTCCTGAATACATTATGAATCAAATCAAGATCATGAAGAAGATTATTAGTTTGAATGTTCTTTCAAAAACTTACCAAAAATTCACAAGCTCAGTCATCGGTGAAGGCCGTGAGAAGAGGAGTAAATTAGGGGGGAAGTTACCAAAATTTCAAATTCAAAAACTTGTTAGAAATATCTCGGAGATCATGGAAGCAAATATGAAACACCTTTATTCCTGGAGCATAATTGACCCCGGTATATGAATGAACCTATTTAAAGGGAAAGAAAATATTAGGTTACAGACATCTTACAAAACTTATTCTCACGAAAGAACGAAGTTTTATTCCAAGAACAAATCTGAAAGAAGAAGAATGGAGGCGCAAGGAAGTCAAGTAGAGTTGCTATCATCAAGGATGAAGAATACCAACATAGGTTCACCATCAAGGCCTATAAGGAGAATTGTAGTATCTGAACAAGCGGTGAATGACGTTGCGGATGAATGGTCACTAAGTCTTTTGGGTAAACTTTTTGCACAAACTAGTGTTACCTTTGGACAAGTTTGTGAAGAAGTTAATCATATTTGAGAAGGTATAACAGAGTTGAGGTTAGAAGTATGGGGGGGAATAAGTATCTGTTTAAGTTTAAAACTGCACAGGCAAGAGATGATGTTCTCAAAAAAGTGCCATGGACTATCAGAGGATATTTACTAGCCCTACAAAAATATGAGATGGGAACAGATGTGGACAAGTACAAGTTTACACATGATATATGGTGTGTTGATTTAAGAGGTTGGGAGGATGTTCTGCCTACTGAGAAGTTGGTAAATGAACTATGTACGGATATTGGAAGAAGAATTATACTCAAGAGGAGGCTGCAAAAAGGGAATTTACTCACAACTGTTTTTGTAGAAGTATAGTTAAATGAACCATTAAGGCATGGAGGTTGGCTGTCAACAACAAAAGGAGGGAGGGTTTGGATATGTTATCATTATGATAAACAACCTTACAACATCTGCAAAGAATGTTTTGTTGTAGATCACAATGAAAAACTTTGTCCCATTCTTGCTCAGGAACTGAAAGTAGATGCAATGACTAATGAATTCTTTGAGGAGTGGAGTACGACTACAGATGAAGGTATTGTTTTTATGGATGCCTATAGAGAAGTACTGGGGGGCTCCAGAAGTGATGAGGTGTCATTAGCAACTGAGAATGTGGACGAAATCCCTAATTCTGCTTCAAGAAAATACGAGGAGGGAGAAACCAGAAGAAGCAAAAGAAAAAGATCTGAAGAGAGTGCAAATCAAGTAGGTGAAATAGATCTGAAGTTGATGTGCCAATGGAAGAGGAAAAAGACTCGACAAACATATTTGTGGGTTCAGTAAATGGTTCAAGGAAAATTACTGGTGGATTAATATCTCAAAGGAATCAATTGGTGTCTGCTGGTCTGGTAAATTTTCTTACCCAAAGCTATTTTAATTTAAACTTTGTCAATTATTTTGGTTTTCATAAATTTGTTGTTTTTTTAATTAGGGTTTTT
>JAJJMA010287565.1:0-10794 GCA_023529015.1 Papaver nudicaule | reverse complement strand
ATCCTAGAAGAAGAGGAAGACATCACCTTATAAACGCGAAGAGAGTCAAAGACTAAGACTACGAACCATGGACCACCACCCGAAGATGTCGCCTCGATCCACCAATCCGTCCGAAGTAGCTACCCAGCTCGGAACCCAAGCTCCCCTCGAGGAATATACCAAGCCCAAAGAAGAAGTCTGCCGAAGAGATAAACCGACATACGAGAGCCGAAGTCACTTGGAGACGAGGCGCACCGAAGACCTTTACTTGGTAGCTAAGATAATGGCATTTGTGTAATTATCATGTAAATTTCCTCTATATAAAGGAAATATCTCCTAGGAGAGAGGGGATCTTCTTTTACTTTCTCTCTCTTCCTCCTTCTCCTCTACTCATCTTCTCCCCAAAAACTAGATCTAGATCTAGAACTCTTCCTTAATGGAGATTCATGTAATCCAACACTAAGAAAGTAATAAATTTGTGATAAAGGTTGCATCCATAGCACCTTGTATCTTCTCCTTACATTTGTTCCTTGATTATTTGATTAGGGTTCATACTTGTAATTCACATATCTAATGGCTGTAGAGTGTGGAGTCTATATGCAGATTTTACACTCGCATAAAAGAAATATCCAAATATACCTTATGAATATTATTCGCTTTGATTGCTCTTGGCTAAACATCTTTTGAAAATATATTTTCTTTATGAATTATATTTTTCATAAATGTAAAATGCTAGAGTATTAGATCTCATTAAATGCTATGAGACTGAATGAGGAATTTCGGAATTATTATGTAAATGTGCTTTGTGGAATTTCCGAAAATAAGTTTGCCTCATTTCAAAGCTAAGCCTTAGTCAATATAAATAGGAGTGGTTTCTCTCCTAAAAGCTTTATCCCTCTACCAAGCTCTTATTCGGAATTGTTAGCTTGTGTCTGTCGTTTTTCTTTTCAGTTACCTTTGAGCTTTTGCTCTTGGTATAAAATTGCGAGAAAGTCTTCTCTAGGGATCGAGAAGCCTAGAAGTACCTCTTACGGGAAACTAGTTTATGTTTACTAGTCTTCTTTGTATTGTACTCGTGTTATGTTCTATCACATCTATCAAACCTTGCGATCTTGTTTATTCGATGGTCCTTCTCTTCTGATATAAGGCCACTCAAGATCGTTGTGATAAGAACATACTCTTTATCTATTAACCTGGATTTGTCAGCAAACTTCTTTCAGTTTGTGTGCCTAAACTATAGATATTGAGTGGAATCAAGATTGTTGTTATTAGATTTGTTCTTTGGAGGTACACCGTTCTTCAAGGTCATATCATATCGTACTTGCTACAACTATCTGCTTGATTCCAACTGGGACGACAAGGCTCTTTCGGGAGTTCAGGTTTTGAAACCTTGATCGATATATCGAGGTGTTTATTGCCTAAGTAAACTCAATATCCTCGCTCTTGGTGTAAAACAACTTCGCTGAAATATATGTTAGTTACAAGGATATCATCTAGCTATTTGACCTGCCGTTATTTGGTTGTTGTCCACTAAGGTTGTAATCATCCGATTGGAGGTCGGGTAGCGATAGTCCTCGCGACGGGCTGTGAGGCAACTCTTGCGTAAGACAGTAAAGGACGTCTGTTTGCGTAAGGGAGTACATGTGCGTGACCACCTTGCTGTGGTTGGTGGTGTAGGAATACTGAGGGGACATCTTTGTGACTTATAGTCGTATTAGGGTCATATTGTCTGCACCAGCTAGTCCGAAGTATGAGAGTAGGTGTGTTGGCGGCTTAATTCTTAAGAGTATTCAAACTGGACTAGGTCCCGGGGTTTTTCTACGAGTTTGTAGTATCCTCGTTAACAAAATGTTGTGTGTACTTTACTTTACTTCCGAGTTATATTTGATTTATCATTTATAATTAAAGTATCGTACTTGGTTGTTGACATAGCCTTTCGGATTCTTGTATTGACTCCCTTGTGTGAATCAATCAGATCTGAAGGAGATCTTGTTCTTGAGTTCTTGAGTACAGGAACCGTTCAAGGTTTGACTTATAGGTGGACTAAAATAAAAGATTGGAGGTGTACTCGGTACCCTCGTCTTTTCAGGATTGATCCAATGGCTATGAGGCATAGGATCTTTAATCAGATTTTATACCTCTACAACGAGATCTTATTCGTTGTATATGTCGACTTCACACAGTTCTCTACTTGTAGTGGATGTATGATGATTTACAGTTGTTAAAGAAGATTATACAAAGCATGTACAAATCCAAGAGTCTCACAAAATTTTCTTCATTGCCTTCTAAATCAACAACTTGCTTTACTTCTTTCTCGATGTCTTTTTTCATGAGCTCGTCCTTACTTTTTTTTCTCCTTCTTATTGCCTTCTTCTTCTTCATCTTTATTGAAGTACATTTTTTAAAAACATAATCACTTAGACTAGGGTCCTCATTTAATAATTTTCCCTATCTTCTCTGCTCATCTCCAATCTCATTAATATTGAAAATACGACTGTGAAATAGTTCGGACCCGTCTTCAATGTATGGCCACCTGTCTTGAATGAATTGTCTTTTTCAAAACTTCTAGTAATATGCTCTAACACTTTAGGTACCTTATCACATTCAACCCTGCTTAGTTTTCCTTCATCCAACACACTAATGATATTCCAAAAAAAAAATCGTCTTTAACTCTTCCTTATGTTTTGGTTTGATTTTAAATTGTTTTAGTAAGTCAAGCGTCGGTCACAAAATTGTCGAATGGATTGAACATATTTCTTCACTTCCTTTTTGATAACCTTTTTCACATCATCCCTATTCCCCGTCCTTGATTCATTAACAACATTCACACCATGCATATTCTTTGTACTTGAGTCAATACTTGTCCTTGGTTTCCTTCCGCTTCCTATATGTACATTTAGTACTTTAAAACTAAATAAAATTACACTAACCAATTGTACCTAGGTTACAGAAGACCTATCAAATTCAAACAATTGCACCTCGGTTACATAAACCACACACTATCAAATTCAACCAATTGCACCTAGATTATTGAATCCACACACAATCAAATTCAACCAATTGTACCTAGGTTACATAAACCATACACTATCAAATTCAACCAATTGTACCTAGGTTTTTGAAACCTTACATTATCAATCTCAACCAATTGTATATAAGTTACATAAGACAAAACCCATCATATTCAACCAAATGTGCCTAATTCAATCAATTCACGTACTAACGTAGAATGTCTGCTGCTTAGAAAACTAAATTAGGGTTAGGAAACTTACGTGTTTTAGGGCTCATCTGGTTCTTATAAATACTAAAATTCATAACTAAGGGCATTAGAAATGTTAATGGCGGTGGTGCTAGCACTTAAAATCAAGTTGGTGGGAGGAAGATATGTTGTTGGTAATTGTGGTGGAACTGGTGGTGTCGATGATCATGGTATTGTTGTTGGTGATGGTGGAGATGGTTGTGAAAGAAATGGTGTTGATGATATTGGTGTTGGTGGTAGTGGGGATGTTGGTGTTGGTGTTTGTGATGCTGAGGATGTAGATAGTAGAGGAAGAGATGAAGTCGATGGTGGAGAGACGCTGCTGATTTTTGAGATGGGGATAAACTATTCTTTGATCGATGTTTTCAAGTGTAAGAGAGACCGAACTGACGGAGTACAATAATAAAACTGACGTGTCTCTTGTTCAACTTACTCACCCAAGTCCACAAGTTTTGCCTCCACTTTTTTTTTTGTAGGCGAATGTCCTATTTTTTTGAATGAATTATGAGGCGCATCAAACCACTAATTTTTTTTCAGGGGCAAATTAACGAGTACTATTATTAGGACGGAAGAAACTGATATGCGGAGGGAAAGAAATAAGATGGAAATAAAATTTAATTTATGTCAATACAAATGGACTAAGTCATTTGTCTAACCGTATTTTGATATACACCTATTTGACCCCTAAAATTAAACTCTTCTTCTTTGCCGCGTTGAAGATCTGCCGTCATTAACCATCAATTTGACAAACAAAAATCAGTGTGGAAAAAATATAAATATAAAAATTAGAGTGTCATACAACTTAATCTCGCATACCGAGAAATCATTGGACAATTTAAAATTTTGACGTGGACAATCAAGTCGCTTTGAGTTTCCCAGTTTCTCGAAATGTGAAAGAATTGTTTGTTTGACTATATAATTGATTAAACTACACGCAATTTATATTTTGATCGGGGCGGTTTTGATTGTCTAATATGGATTCATTTTTACCAATCGAGAATTTCAATTCACTAAATAAATCTTTCAATTATTTGTAATTTTCAAGTTCTATTTCCACGATTCTACTTCCTTCCTCATATCCATTTCTTCCCTCTTAATATCGACACTTAAGTTGAATACAAAAAAAAAATGTATTCAATTAGGAGTTGCATGGATAATAATGCATTTTGATTTGACGGAATCTAGCAGATTAATATAGAATCTTAAAAAGAGTCTTGCGGAATATAATTGACTATAAAAGACTTATAAAGAATCATAAATTGAACTTTTTCATGCAAAAGTAAGGAATAATAAGGATTTCTAAAAATAAAAATGGTTATAAAAAGATATGAATAACTACTATACTAGAGTATAATCCACGTCATAATGGCACGACATTGGTGTAAAAATTGTAATTTTTCCTAGGGATTTTTGTCGTGGCGGTGGTAGGGCGGGCGATGCTGGTGGTGGACATGGACGTGGACGTAAAGGTGGTGGAGGTGGTACCGGTGGTGCTGGTGGTGAAGGTGGTGATGACGGTGACAATGGTGTTGTTGTTGTTGTTGTTGATGGTGGTGGTAGTGGTAGTGGCGGTGACAATGGTGTTGGTGGTGGCGATGACAATGATGTTGGTGGTGGATGTGGTGGTGGTGCTTGTGCTTGTGGAGGTGGTATAAACCCAATTATATTAGCAAAAAAATGAAAATCCATAAGTTTCCGCAAAAGTCTTGTGCCTTGAGTTAAGATTTGTAAGAGAAAATAATGTATAGATTTTGCCTTGTAATATCCATAAGATTCCATAAAAGTCTTGGGTCACTAACTTTCCACAAAAATCTAATTGAGTTAGATACCTCGGATTATTATGGAGTTTAATATCCATAAAATTGAATACCTCGGAAAATTAAGAAATTCCGATAAGTCTAAATTGAACACCATGGAAATTATGAGAGTCTTAATTATCCATAAAATTCCCGATTAAATACACCCCCGTTAAATTAACTACCGTTTTGATAAGGGCAACCCCTTTATGTTACATCACACCAAACGACACCTTATATTTTACTAGAGGCCGACGTGGTACCGTATGAGGTATCCAGCCCAGCTTAGGAATTAGGGCAGATGTGGTGCTGCGCTTTCTGTGTATATATATAGCCCTTGTTCTCCACCCTCTGTCTATTCGAAGATGCGCCGTTTGCTTTATTAAACCCTAATGAATCAGCTTCTTTTCTTTTCGTTTACTGCGATCGCTGTAACTGTTTGTTTTATCTGTTTCTGGTGTTTAGTTTTCTTCCGATGTTTTGTTTTTCCGATTATTAGATCTAAACAATACAAGACAGACTGCATCAATGATGACAAAAACCTAGTAATCATCCTTGCACTTTGAATTTTTATAGTGAAGAGAACTAATGGGGAAATATAAGTCTGAGATGCTCTTTTTGCCTGAGTTTTATTTTATTTTCCGTATTAAGTATTTTAGGTTATCAGGATCAGTGATGTTTAAATACTGCGTTATCTTCCTGAAAAAATTCTTCCATGGAGGAATTTTGCTTGATGACAAAATGCCTACTGAGGTCCTTTCACTGTTTAGTTTGGTTTGTCATGACTTTCGATTTAGGGTTTAGTTGATTTTGAATGTGGCTTGTCTATTTTGGTGTAATTGTAGTTTAATTGTAGTTTTGCTGAACAACTTTTTGGACTTGAGTAGTGAATATGATGATAGAGATTGTCGCCCCAGTCTTACATGCATCAATCAAAATGGTGCAAGATGATATTAGTCTTTATACTTTAGAGAGATTTAAAACCGAAGTAGATCTTTATACTTTAGAGAGATTTTAAACAGAAGTAGACCATATATATGGTTTTGTAGTCCCTGAGTAAGGTTTGCGTGATTAGTTGTGATCATTGAAATTAGTTGCCAGTCTCAGAAATCAAATTCAATGTGATTTCTTTGATTTGCCATCTTGTGTATTTTTTTTAATTTTTTTATCAACCCTTTGTTGTATAAGCTGTAACCAAAATTTGTGGTTTCACTGAGATATGCGAAATTAGCCATCAAATGCCCAAAACATGCAAATGATTGCTCTACCTAATTATGGGTGCAAAACATCAAAACACACAACTGCTAAGACCCAGCAGCAGAAGAACAATGGTTTTCTGGAAGGAGCATATTCGTGATGCTTGTTACCATATGCATTAGCTTCCACTCAAGGAAAGATCCCAAGTAGCATATGAACGTATAAAGCAGTAAAAAGGCTCAAGCATAGGACGCACAACTATACATTCTCGGTTTAGTGAAGTTGATGTTTGCCACCTGTAATTCACCTCTGTACGGCATTTAGGTCCTATTAATATTTGTTTTGTGTTTGAAAAGAATTATAGGGTCCTATTAATATTTGTTTTGTGTTTGAAAAGAATTATAGGGCGTTGGAAACAGAAGCTAGTGGTATCAAAGGCGGTGATTGTGAAGTTATGATGAATCTATTCCTAACACCATTGTAAAGTAACTACTGAGATAGGGTTCCCCGATAGGGTTCCCCTAGTGAATGTCCAACTTGGTTTTTTTTTTGATTTTTATTACCAAAAGTGAACGATTTATGTAGACAAACTGTGTCATCACAACCATCATGATGAAAAATGTAGTTGAAAAAATATTAGTAGTACATTGCTATTGCTCAAAGAAGAATTCCAGTTCTTTGCTCAAAATATTAGTAGTTATTAGTAGTACATTGCTATTGCTCAAAGAAGAATTCCAGTTCTTTGCTCAAAGAACTCCAGTTCTTTACCTGATGTCGAGGAGGGGAACTTCTGCTACTACTTTTGTGAGAATTATTCAGACTAGGAATCAAGCTGCTGAAGCAAAGAATAAAGGCAAGGGAAGAAGGCCTGCTGCTACTTCTCGTAAACCTAAAAAGAAATAAGAGTAATATACTGGAATGTTAGAGGCTTGAGGAGAAATCAAGCCAAAGACAAACTAAGAAGTTTAGTAAATCAGTTTAATCCTACTTTGGTTTGGTCTGGGTAGCAGAACCAAAAGTTGAAGTTAGTAATAGTTTTTGCAAGAAAATTTGTCTTCCAGGTATGCATTACACCATTATTCATAATTCTGATGACACTAAGAAAGGTAACATTTGGCTTTTCTGGAATGCTTCAATTGATCCTCCCATAGTAGTTTCAATTTCTAGACAAGCTATAACAGTTAATGTGGGAGGAGTTTTAATCACTGGTATTCATGCTCATGTTCTACTAAGAGAAAGAAGAGCTCTATGGGATGAATTAAGAAATATTAGTATGATGGATCTTCCTTGGCTAGTAATTGGTGACTTTAATGCAATATTGTCAGTGGAAGAAAAGAAAGGAGGTAGGGAACCTAATCAAAGTTCAATGCTGGAATTCAGTGATTGCCTAAGTTCTTGTGGGTTATTACAAGCTCAAAAGTCAGGGATTGAATTTACTTGGTGTAATAATAGAATAGGCAGAAGAAGAATATTGTGCAATCTAGATAGGGCTGTTTTTAACTTAAAATGGCTAGAAAAATACAAAGATTGGTCTTACAAGGTAGGTACAAGAGGAGTCTCAGATCATAGTCCATTACTTGGTGCTAATTATCATATTCCTAAGCCAGCTAATATTCCTTTTAAAGTACTGAAGATTTGGTTACAGCATGAGGGATTCAGAGAAGTTGTGCTGAATGCTTGGGATGAGAAAATTATTGGAAATCCAGCTTTCATTTATATGCAGAAAATGAGAAAACTCAAGCAGATTGTTAAGGAATGGAATTGGTCAATATTTGGTGATTTGAAAGAGAAGATCAAAGAGGCAGACAAGAAGGTATTTCAAGCTAATATGGCATCAGATCAACACCCTGAAGACACTGTTTTATTGAATGCATTAATAGAAGCTAGAAAGTATCAAGAGGAAGTGACTAGTCAGAATAAAATCTTATTGCAGCACAAATCAAGGATTAAGTGGCTAAAAGAAGGTGCAGCAAATTCAAGATTCTTTCATACAAATATGAAAATAAGGCAACAAAATAATGCTATAACAGAACTTGAAGACAGTAATGGAACAATAGTAAGTGATCAAAGGCAAATAGCTGACTTATTGGTGAATCATTATGAAGAAAAGTTCAGAGTTCAGCCAATTCAGCTAACTGCTAATATTCTTGAAGCAGTACCTACTGTAATAAATGATGATGATAATGAAATGTTGAAGGTTGTTCCAGATAAAGATGAAGTGAAGAAAGCAGTGTTTGAGCTTGATCCCAATAGTGCCCCTGGGCCTGATGGCTTTCCAGGTTTCTTTTATAGATTTGTTTGGGATATTATAGGTGATGATGTGGTTGCAATGATACAATTTTGCTGGAGTAAAGGTTTCATCCCTAAAGGTCTTAACTCTAATTTTCTTCTTCTGCTTCCAAAAATTAAAGGTGCAAGAAAGGCTAAGCAATATAGGCCTATAGGATTGGCTAATTTCGGCTTCAAGATTTTTACTAAAATTATTACTTCAAGACTTGGTGTTATAATTCATAAAATAATATCTCATCAGCAAAGTGCTTTCATCAAGGGTAGAAGTATACAAGATCAAATTATTCTTGCTTCTGAGATGGTTAATGAGATAGATGTCAAGAGAAGAGGTGGGAATGTTGGCCTAAAGATAGACATTACTCAAGCTTTTGACTTTTTGAGTTGGAATTTTCTATTTGCAGCAATGACTAAATATGGTTTTTCTCAACAGTTTATCAGCTGGTTAGGTATGCTTTTCCAGTCAGCAAAGCTATCAGTATTGGTGAATGGAGGGCCTGTGGGTTTTTTCTCTGTTGGGAGGGGTCTAAGGCAAGGAGATCCACTATCTCCCATACTATTTGTTCTGGCTGAGGATGTGCTTAGTAGAAACTTAACTAAGATGGTTGAAGATAGAAAACTTATAACTATGGTTAACAGAGGAGGAATACAACCAACCCATATTTTCTTTGCAGATGATGTATTCATATTCTGTAATGGTCATAAAAAGTGTACTGAAGCTTTAATGAATATGTTAATGGAATATCAACTAACTTCTGGGCAAGTAATCAACAAAGACAAGAGTAAAGTGTTTGTGGGAGGTGTGAGAGAAAACAGAAAGATGCAAATTGCTAATGTCTTTCAAATGCCATTATCTTCTTTTCCAGACAAGTATTTGGGGGTAATGCTTAAGCCAGGGAAGATTAGATCACAACAGCTTTGGGGAGTGGTGGAGCTATTTCAAGGAAAGCTTGCTAGTTGGAAAGGTAAACTCTTAGCTTTTCAAGAAAGAATAGTGCTAGTCAAACATGTGCTAAGTAGTTTGCCTATTTATAACATGGTTGTGTACAAATGGCCAGTGAAAATAATAAAAATCTGTGAGCAAATTATGAGGAATTTCTTATGGTCAGGAGACCCTACAGCCAGAAAAATAGTCACTCTGCATTGGGATAAGGTTTGTTCACAAGTTGATGAGGGTGGACTAGGAATCAAGAAGTTAGAAGTAGTGAACAAAGCAATGCTTATGAAACTGGTATGGAGAATGATGAGTAGTGAAGATGAATGGGCTAAATTTGTCAAGGCTAAATATATTAAGGATGGAAAAGTTATTACATCATACAAAAAATCCTCTATTCTGCCAGGTATCAAATGGGTGTTTGAAGATGTACAGAAACATACCAGATGGTTAGTAGGTGAAGGAAATATTTCCATGTGGGATGATAACTGGATATTTGAAAATTCCTTGAGAGATCTTTTTCCTGAGAATGAATACATAGCTCAACATTCAGAAATGAAAGTAGCAGACATCATTGTAGATGGAGAATGGCACATATCAAGAGATCTGCTAGTTTTTTTCTCAGTTGATGATTTGCCAGTGATTAAAGTTGGTGCTGATGAAAGGATATGGAGTGGAGAGCTGTCAGGAGCATTCACAACAAAATCTGCTGCTGTAGTTATAAGAACTCATTACCCCAAATTCCACTGGACTAAATACGTTTGGTATAATGGCTTACATCCTACTACATCTAGCAATATATGGAAAATAGTTAGAAATGTGTGTGCAACAGATGATAACTTGAAGAGAAGAGGGATTAATCTTGCTTCAAGATGCTACTTGTGTGGGAAAGATGAAGAATCAATGGAGCATATATTATGGTACTGCAACTTTAGTGAGATTATTTGGCATTGGCTTGGAGGTATGTTTCAGTTTCTACATCCTTTAAGTTACAATGATATTATAACTTTTGCAAAGCAAAAAAGCAGTGTTGTTAAAGAAGTTTGGTTAATTGCTGCATCAATTACTATGATGGAACTCTGGTTTCTCATAAACATAGTAGTTTTTGATAATGCAGTGCCTAATATTCCTAGTTTCAAGAAAAGAATACTTCAATTTACCAAAGACTGTGAAGTAAGAATGAAGGGGATTATGTGGGATACTAGTTATGATCATCAAATACTCAGAAATTTCAACATTACAAGAAGAAGGATGAAGTCCCAAAGAATAAAAGAACTGCAGTTCATTCTTCCTGATCAAGATCAACTTTTAGCTTGTTGTGATGGTGCCTCTAGAGGAAACCC
>JAJJMA010287559.1:0-11997 GCA_023529015.1 Papaver nudicaule | reverse complement strand
CTTTGAGGAGTGAACTAAGATCCGAGGGGAGGTCTTCACTCCGAGATAATAACTTCGTTGATGAAGGCCTTGTTCGTTGGAGAGGGCTTCGTTTGGCCAAAGTGGCGTTGCCCAAAATTAGGATGGTGCTGCCCAAAATTAGGTTTGGCCAAAGTGGCCAAAGGCGCCATAGGCTGGCGCCGTCCAATGGATTGGTTTGGCCATGTGACCAAGGGCGCCATAGGCTGGCGCCGTCCAAGGGATAGGTTTAGCCAAGTGGCCAGGGAAAGCCATAGGCTGGCGCTGCCCAAAATCGTGTTTGACCAAGTGGCCAGGGGTGTCATAGGCTGGCGCCGTCCACGAATAGGATTGGCCAAAGTGGCCAGGGCACACCATAGGTTGGCGCTACCCAAAGATTAAGTTTGGTAAGTGGCCAGGGAACGCCATAGGCTGGTGCTGCCCAGAATTAGGTTTGGCCAAGTGGCCAGGGCACGTCATAGGCTGGCCCTGCCCAAAACAGGCTTGGCCATAGTCTGGCTAAGGCACGCCATAGGCTAGGGATACCTGTTGAGCTTGACCATAGATTGGCCAAGGCATCTTTTATAACCAGAGTCGTCATGATTAGTCCTACTCTTCTGGTCAATTCATGATTTGTAATGGCTACACCGAGTGGTGATAGTTGCCATAGCCCATACCATTAGTAAATTGTGCCAAAGGGGCTTTAGGTACCCATGATAACCCTTTTATGACCATAGTCGCTGCAGTAGTCCTGCTTTCCTGGTTAATTGGTGGTTCACTATGCTTTGTTGGGTAATTGCAAAGACTCATCTTTTCGAACATTGGCTCATTCTGAACCCATTACTTTTTACTGAGCCTCTTAATAACCACCGTGTCAAACAATGTACATATGTTGTTTTACAATTTCATCCTTGTGTCAAAATCCACTATCAATAACGACGATAACTGAATAACTTGGAGGGTCGGTTTGGTCTCAACTACATTCCAGTCCGAAGTCTGATAGTGGGCTAGTGTTTGTAGCAGTTCAGTATTGTGCGGTGTTCAAAACTGGGCAAGGTCCTGGGATTTTTCTGCTAGATTGCGGTTTCCTCGTTAACAAAATTTCCCATGTCTTGTTTTACTTTATTCCGCATTATATAAAGCAAAAGCAAGTTATTCGTTAAACATATTTTGAGTAAATTCTACAAGACTTTGTCTTTAAAAGAATTTTGATCTTGTAATAAAGATTTGATCTTAAATATGGATCTACTCAGGTTGTCCTTGGATATTGATTTGTGAGATTGCCCAAATAATTCGCCTATACTGTTCGCGAACAAAAAGTTGGTGGTGTTGGTATCCCCTCTTTTTCAGAATTCACATTTAGAAAAAGTTTATGTGCTAACTTTATTCCCTAGATATGTTCTCAAATAAATGTCATGCTTCTAGATGGCTATTCACTGGTGAATATCAAGTTAGAATGTATTTTAAGTTGCAAATAATTCCTCGCCTGAATTACTTAGGTACTAGGTTCTTGATGAGAAATCTTACCTTGTATGGTTCAAGATAAATATAAGTGCTGGCCCAACTCAAGACCTCCAAGCGAATTGTCTATTGTCGCACTCCTTACGTCTCTAGATCCCCCACAGATCGTCGCACACTTGATTCCCCTAGCTGACGTCCTTTACAGGCCTAGGAGTTGCTTTAACCGATGTCAAAAGGCTTGTGTTAATAATTTCGGCTTTGCAACCTCAATTATCAACTGTATGTTTAAACTGTCCTCTTCAGTTTGACATACACAAAGTGACTTTCTTCGGATTGCTCCAGGTTATACGAAAATCTACTTACAAGCGGGGGCTGACAAGTAAACCGTGTAAACTATGCCCAACTTGTCTCTGCCTCATTGTAAAAAGAATCACTTAAGAAACTTATATAACTGGAGCTAACTATGTCTTACAACACCGAGTGCAGCCGTGAGTTGCTTCCTTTCAACCTTGTATGTAACGTATCGGTTCTTGAATAGCCTTATTGCAGAAGAAAAGGGCTATAGAATAGACAAGAACGTGATCAGGTTACCAAGGTTAAATGTTAATCCGATAACAACCACAAAGGTACGTTATCTTCTACATGTGTTTCCCAACTCTCAAGAGAAGTCTTTATAGTCGTTAGGTAAATCCCACAGAGGAACTGCTACCTAATAGAGGATGACTATACCACAACAAGCTTACACCGAAGTGCAAAGAGTTTACGATCAATTCCAAAGAGAAACTTCACGTATGCTTGATGCTTGTGGTTTTCGTTCTTTAACCCTCTATTTATACCATTCAATAAGATATGTTGCTTAGGAATAAAGCAACTAGTTTCTGAACCTACAAGTTAGCAAGTGCTCGTGTAAACGAACCCGTTACTTAGCTTGCACACAAAGAAACCCTAGATTTATCTCAATTGGAAATCTTTAAACATTTATCTGCCAAGTGTTTTGTTAGCTCAAAAACACTTCAAGATAGAGATCCAATAGACCAGAGATAATATTTATCTTATTGGCACATTGAGATTCGTTAGGTGGACCACAAAAGATATTCTGATAAGTCAAGTCCAACTAAGAGATAAAGGAGTCAGAAGATTAACCCGCGTGAAACTCCAGAATAATATCCACGTGGAAGGTTCGGGAACCGTCCTTCTGAATTCCGGCCAAATACATCGAATCTGTGGTTCACGTACATGTACGTGTACGTGTACAGATAGACTTTTTGGAACTCAGGAGTAAAATCCGGAGTCACTGTTCACGAACCGGTACGTGACCCGCCGTCGCTCAGAATTAGGGTTTAACTTGATCCGCTGGAAGTTCTGGGCTAGGCCATTTCTAAGACGTGTTATTACGCCCTCATCTATAATCCACTGGACTCTGCTCTAGAGTACTCCTTTATTCATCCGTTTCATACATGTGATTTGTGTTAGGGCATTGTCCGGTCAAACCCACTAGCGTTGGTATGTCAAGCTAGTTGTCAGTTTTAGGTGTCAAAACTCAATTCTTGATTTAGCCTACTAGAGTTTAGATTTCGGAATTGGGATATAGACAAAGTAGTAGAGACCTTGAAGACGAAGACTGTGAAGACAAAGAAGACATCAATTATTCTTCATCGACAAAAGGTTAGTAGGAGTTATGACTTTATGGAAATTCTTCTATTCTACTTTCTCTATTCTTTCGAAATATAGTCGACTACTTTAGTAGTGATAATAGCGATTGAGATCGTATTCTTGTCTAACGTGACCTTGTGTCATGACCAGTGTTTGCTCCCACAAATATTGTGAGTACAAGAATGAATGAGATAGATTCGGTGCCATGTGTCCATTACAATGGTTTGCTTGCAAATCGTTAGTTGGATATGGATGAATCTAAAGGAGTACTCTTGAGCAAAGAGTCCATGGATTACAGCTGAGGACGTACACACGTCTAAGTCCTGGTAAGCCCAGAACTTCCAGCGAAATCCAGAGTTGACGAAATCTGACAGGCGGACGGTTCACGAACCGGTTCGCAAACCAGAAACTCGGATTTCTTCTGAGTTCCAAAGTGACTGAACATTTCGCGAACCTGTACGCGAATCCAATGCTGGTTACTTTGCTGGTGTCAGATTTAGTGGATATTCTTTCAGAATTTCACTTGGGTCAAACTCTAAACTCCTTTATCTCTTAGATGGACTTGTATATCACATAATATCTTTTGTGTTCCATCTAACGATCCTCAATGAGTCAATAAGATAAAGATTATCTCAGGTCTGTTGGATTCTATCTTGAAGTGTTTTTGAGCTAACAAAACACTTGGCAGATAATGATAAAAAGAATTCCAATTGAGATTAATCTCTATTACTTGGTTGGCAAGTTTAGGGTTTCCTTAACTTGTGGGACAAGTAATTGATTGCTTTATTCCAAAGCAACCTATCTTATTGAGTGCTATAAATAGAGGTGTCTACGGACAAATACCGCAAGCATCAAGCATACGTGAAGGTCCTTAGGGAAGGTAACGTAAACTCTTTTCACTTCGGTGAACGCTTGTTGTGGTATAGTCATCCTCTATAGGTTGCAGCTCCTCTGGGAACTCCCTACGACTATAAAAGACTTCTCTTGAGAGTTGGGAAGCACAGGTAGGAGATTGAGACCATATTTGGTTGAAATCGGATTAACATGTAACCTTGGTAACCTGATCACGTTCTTGTTTATTCCATAGTCCGTCTCTTCTGCTATACGGCTATTCAAGAACTGATACGTTACACACAAGGTTGAAAGGTAGCAACGCACGGCTGCACTCGGTGTTGTAAGACCTAGTTAGCTCCAGTTATACAAGTTTCTTAAGTGATTCTTCGTGTATAACTGAGGTAGAGACAAATTGGGCATAGCTTACTCGGTTTGCTTGTCAGCCCTAATTTGTGAAGTAGATTTCCGTATGACCTGGATTTAACAATCCGAAGGAAGTCAACTTGTGTTTGGTAAACTAATAGAGGACAGTTAGACCATACGTCAATAATTAGGTTGCAAAGCCAGTATTGCTGACATAAGCCTTTGACATCGGTCAAAGCAACTCCTAGGCCTGTAAAGGACGTCAGCTTGGGGAATCAAGTGCGTGACGTTCTGTGGGGGATCTAGAGACGTAAGGAGTGCGACAGTAGCCAATTCGCTTGGAGGGCTTGAGTTGGTCTCTGCTACATCCCAGACCAAAGTCTTATAGTAGGCTAGTGTTTGTAGTCAGTTTGTACTGGGCGGTGTTCAATCTGGACGAGGTCCCGAGGTTTTTCTGCAAGGCAGTTTCCTCGTTAAAAACATCTCTGGTGTCTTGTGTGCTTTTACTTTCCGCATTATATCTCTGATTATATAATTAAAGCACCAAGTAGTACGTTATCCAATAACTGTAGAGTTTAACTCCAAAGTCCCAACTTTGTCGAGTTGATCCCCAAGATCACAACTCCAGTTATTAGAGTTTGGATATTGATTTTTGAGATCGTCCAAACTTAAACCATAAGACTCACGAGCCAAAACGAAAAGTTGGTTGTATTTCGGTACCCTTCCTTTTTACAATTTGCAAGCAAACCAATGCAATAGAAAGAGCATCGAATCTATCTCGTGTATCTTGTAACCTTAGTATTATGGGAACAAATACTAACATAACTCATGGTTATGTAGACAAGAATACAAAATCTCAATCGCTATAACACTACTTAACTAGCCGACTATTTCGAAAGATAGAATAAGTAGAATAGAAGAATTTCTATAAAAGTCATAACTCCTACTAACCTTTTGTCGATGAAGAATATTCGATGTCTTCTTTATAATCAATGTCTTCGTCTTCAAGGTCTCTACTACTTTGTCTATATCCCAATTCCGAAATCTAAACTCTATTAGGCTAAATCAAGAATTGTGTTTTGACACCTAAAACTGACAACCAACTTGACATACCAACGCTAGTGGGTTTGACCGGAAAATGCCCTAACAATCTCCCCCTTTGTCAATTTTAGTGACAAAACCAATTTACATATGGATTCAAAAAATATACAATAAAGATCTAACCCAGATGTATCTTGATTTCTTGAATTCTTTAGCTTCTCCTTTGAGTCTTGATGTGTTTTAACTCTTGTTGATGAATTCGTAGACAGCACTACAACATATCCATCTCAAACAACCACAAAGGTATGCTCGAGCTTACATGGGTTAATATGCTAATCCCACGTGTTTTTTGTGCAAAGACTAAGAATCAGAGCAACTAGCAAAGAGTGATTTTTCTCATTCTTGATACGAAGCTCCCCCTTAATATTTATACCTCTTTTTGCCATATTGGTATGAAGCCCAATATTTACTCCCCCTTACTTGATACTTTCGAGAAAGTACATAAGTAAGCAATACGGTGTTCTCCCCCTATGGTTATGAACCACAAGAACAAGAAAACATATGTATTCTCCCCCTATTTGTCAAAAAAATATGAAAAATAGTTGAGACTTAAGGTTTCAAGCCTATAGAGATAGTCAAGTCAAGGATGTACTCGCATATCAAGTTTAAGATGATATAACTAAGAAATCAGAACGAGGATTTCTAAGTTGATTCATCTTTGGAGAAATATTGATACACTATTCTCCTAATATTCCACATCCACGCTCCCCAAAAAGATTTGTTATTAAGCGCAAGCTCAATTAAGAACTCTCCCCCATGTGGTGTTATTCAATAAAAAACAACATATGCCTTTACAAGTAAAGACATGTACAGATATTTACTTCTTTTTGGAGAAGAAGTTCTAATCTAGTTTGTCTCTGCCTAACAAACTAGATAATCTTGTTTCTAATGAACAAGAACGACGCCAATAGATTGTCGAAGGTGTTGAAACGTTCGTGTATCTAATGGTTTTGTGAGTATATCAGCAAGTTGTCGTTCTGACGGCACATGTTCAAGTATAACAATCTTATTTTCCTAGAGATTTCTTATGAAGTGATATCGAATATCAATGTGTTTGGTCCTAAATGTTCCACTGAATTTTTAGTAATGTGTATAGCACTAGTATTATTACAGTAGATATTCATAGTTCCCACTTTGATACCGTAGTCTGCGATCATCTGTTTCATCTATAGCAGTTGAGTGCAGCATGAACTGGCTGCTATGTATTCTGCCCGCATGTCGATAATGACTGTGAGTTTTGTTTCTTGCTGTGCCATGCTACAAGATTTAACCCAACAAAAAAGCATCCACCTGAAGTGCTTTTTCTGTCATCTCTGCTACCAGCCCAATCAACATTAGAGTATGCAACTAGATTGGTGTTGGTATCAAAGGTATACGTGAGTCCAAATCCCATTGTTCCTTTGACATAGCGTAGAATCCTAACAACATTGAGATGTGATATTCGGGGATCAACCTGATATCTTGCACAACACCCTACACTATATGCAATGTCGGGTCTTGTTGATGTTAAGTACAAAAGGCTTCCTATCAAAGATCTGTAAAGTTTTTGATCCACTTTTTCACTTTGCAGATCCTTACTGATCTTGTCAGTAGTTGCCATAGGTGTTGGTTTTGCTGATGCACTAGTGAGACAAAACTTAGAAACCATTTCCTTGGCGTATTGCTGCGGAGATATGTGGATTCCACTTTCGTGTTGCTGAACTTGTATTCCAAGAAAGAATTTTAGTTCTTCTACATTACTCATCTGGAATTCATTACTCAATGAGTTTTGGAATTTCTTGGTAAGTTTTTTAGATGTGGAGCCAAATATTATGTCATCAACATAGATTTGGGAAATTACACTATCTGTTGATACTAATTTTCCCATATCATACTACAAATAAATATTGTTAAAGGATCGATTACTTAGGTTGTTGGTGGCCTTTGTTCGTTAACAACCAGGGATCTGTTCAAGGGTTTGAACGTATTATCGTTAGTTATTATGAACCAAGTATGCTACCGACCACAATCGTGATATCACCTTGGGGATGATCGTCAAATGAAGTTAACTACAACAAATATGACTGCAATGATAATCAACACAACAATTAACGAGGTTCGGCAGCTGTGTGCCTACGTCCTCGGGGGTTAAATCTGTTGTTTTATTAAGCGAAATCAATAAAGTTTTCTCTTGTTTACACTATAAGTCACTTCAATTTGTTATGGATAGAGGTCATATGGAATCTTGAGAGTATTAACCCAAGGATTCTCACTCCTAGCTATCCTTCCCAAACTATGCGACCCCCATTGCTACTGAGGAGAGGGAGTATTTATAGTACTCTTTGAGTACCGCTCTTTGCTATCCTTGGTTGCTTCGTTCTCTTGATGTTCCTTGGTCTGATCATCAATCCTCGGTGACCGCCCTTATCTTCCAATCCTGGCTCGTCATACTGCTATGTGGAGGATCGTTGATGTATTATTGCGCTGCCGGCTTCTTATTGGTCTAGGTTTCTGTTTTCCACCGTCGGTTGGACCTATCCCCACTCGACAGACGATTCTTGTAATGATGTCCACATCATTTAATGCGGTGTGACTGCTGCTTGGCGTGCCTGCTTTCTCCTAGTATCCTAGGTTGGTGATCATTTAATCTCATCCCTTGGATTTCATCATCTCGTGATGAGATAATGCTTTCCTTGGATATGCTTCTATCCTTCGCGGCTCACGTCGCTTCGGTGTACAGTCTTCGGAGATGGCCCCACGTGTCCATCCGAAATTATGTATTAACAATTTTCCCCTTTTCTTTCAGTTATTGGCGTGGGAAATTATGGAAGAAAACCTCCGCCTATGCCGCCATTTTCAAATAGTGGTGGACCCTTCCTTCACGCCTTTTCGTGGTTTTGTGGGAGTTTGTGTTTTTTTTTTTATTTCTATAAATGATGGGTTAGAGACATGATCTTCATCTTCTTCAGTCACAACTTTCCTTTCTGCATGCTTCATTGATTACTAGTTCTTCATATCTTCTTCTTTTGTCTCAAGCTTTCCTTAAATCCCGATGACACGAAAACCATCAAGTTCTAAGTCCAAATCTTCCTCCAAGAAGTTGAAAGATGTTGTTATGGTTTCGACTGTGTCTTCGGTCGTTCCTTCTCCATTGCAAGCTTTTCCTCGTCTTTCGAGTTTTTCTGGTGATGTTGAAAAAAGTCTCTCCATAGCTGGTGATGGTCTTGTTCCTACAAGAGAAAATAGGGGGCTCAACTATGAACTGGAGCGCCTTCGTCCTTCTGAAGATGATAGTTATCGTCATTGGAGTCTTGCCAAGATAAATAAGTCTTTTGGCTTGACTCATTTCGATATTTCCTTCTTCGATGGTGATGTTGATGTCTTGACCGAGGATATGATCAGGAGCTTCCCTTATGATGAGAACTCCCTGCTCATCTCCGTTGGTCAGTTAGCTGCGGACCTCATCCTTCTTTTGTACGACCCTGGTGATACCTTATTCATTGACGTTCTCTCTGATCGAGACAATCCTTCCTTATGTCAGCAACTTCGTGGTATACAACAGTATACTGGTAACTTTTTCGTGTTCTGTACGAGTGCTGGCTCCGTGGTAGTGGTCGTACTCGCATGAGATGCTATGACCCTTTCTATTTAGCAATGGTTTGTCAGGAAGATTATACTCCTCCGAATTTCAACCTGACCTGGGGGGATTCCTTTCAAAGCTCTAATGTGGTTAGTTGGTCTGTTGGTCCTCGTCGATTTACCCCTTCTGCTAAGCAAATCCGTGACAAGGTTCCTCTTTTGCTGAATGACCGCGATGACCCCGACTTGTCTGTTATCCCTGAGACAGTTAGTCTTCCTTTTCCCGACGATCAAAGGCTTCGTCTAAGTCGCGACCATCGGTGGATGCGTACTCCTCTTGGCGTCACTGGTTCGTGGGTTGCTGGTTTCAAGAAGTCTCGGTCTCAGCCTGGCATTTTCATTCCTCGTCTGATGAAAGATTTTCCTCCTCGCACTTTTATCGCCTGGCGCTTCAATCCGACTCCTTCGCGGGTACGTATTTCCGTTTTTATCTCCAATCTTCTGTTCTAATACCTTCTTCTAATGGGCTGTTTTCTTATGATTGCTCAGTCTTTGAGAATTAGCGTTCCTTCAGCTAGCATGAGTGACAGTACTTGTACTCGGAAGAGGAAAGTCGGTGCTGAGCTGGCAAAAGATGTTAGTAACAAATCAGTTGGTGCTACTTCGTTGTCAAAGGTATGGGTAATCGATGCTTTTCATTGTGTATATGTAGTTGTCCCCCTTTGCCCATGCCTTTGATAAATGGTTTTAGGCTTTTTAGCCGGCTACTAGAAAGAAAAGAAAGCATGAGATGAAAACTACTAGCGGAGTTGGCGCGCCTGAAGAGTCTTTTGCTTCCAGGGTGAGTGCGGGTGCTGAGGATAGCTCCGAAGATGTTTCCTCAGGTCACCGTAGTAATGAGTTGCTTGCCTGCCCCTGTACTCCCCGCTGTTCAAGCTTCTATGTTTGTGGCTATTACTGATGACGCTGATGTGCAGGATAGCCAATACCCTGAGTTTTCTTCTGCTAATGAGACACAAGTTAACCTGAAAGGTGGTGCTGAGCTTTTGTCTTCTTCTGCCGAGGCTTGCATTCCTTCTTCGTCTGGTCTCCTTGAGTCGGTGGTGAGATCTGCTACCCAAGTGTCCCCCTTGTCTTTTGCTATTGTAAAGCCCGTGGACTGGTCTTCGTTTTTCTTGAAAGATCCTGATCCCCCTTTGGATTCACAAGTGGTCGTCTTTGATGATCGAGTGCCAGAGTTGCGGTCTAAACTTAACGCCGTTACGCTGTTGATGGATGAATATAGACGTGTCGCCGATGAATCGAGAGCTCGAGAAGAAGCTACTGCCGCCGAAAATGCTCTTTTGAGAACCCAACTTCGTGACTTTGATGCGAGGGTAGCCGCTGCTGTTGCTTCCCAAACTGAAGGGTTGAGTCTTACCTATGCTCGTTCCGCTGCTGTAACTGTTAACGAAGCTTTTGCCAAGGCCGAGTGCCATTTCCCTGGTATTGCTTTTCCGAGGATGGATGTCCCTTAGTCGTCGTTTTCTACGAAAGAAATTATTCGGAATTCCCTGCTTCCACCTATATTTTGACCTGTTGGGTGAATTCCTGGTCATTTCTTGCCCCTTGAATTCGTTTTCTTTTTTGTATTTTGTTGTCTCCTTTTGTAACTGGATGTAACCGAATGGTAATATTGTTGATCATGAGATCTTCTCCTTATTGTCTACTATTTCAGGCATTGCAACCTTCTTGGGTTAAGCATTATCTTTCAATCATCCTTGGCCAGGGGATGATTTAGGACATTAACCCGGGAAAAAGACTTTCCCGCTAGAGGCGACGTGTGAGTATCTCTATCATTGGGATTCTTACTTTTCGCCTCATACATATTAATGAGGATCCTAGAGATGACCTGTGATCAGTAGGTATGCTCCTGTCATGGCAATTGTTCTGTTGCGCTTAGGCTGTTGGCAATTGTTCTGTTACGCTTACATCGCTATTACTTTGATACTTGTCACTTTCCGAGAAAAACAATTTATTAATATACTGCGTCGTGGCGTCCTTCGTGAAAAAGTAACACAAGATAGATGGTGGAACTTCGGACTAGTAAATCCTGCTCCTTCTTTCCCCTAGGGGTAGTACTTCTTAAGGTATCGTGCATTCCATGGGTGTTGTAAAGTATCTCCTTGCATGTTTCTGTGATAATACGAGCCCTTCCCTGCAATATCTTCGATGACATATGGTCATTCCCATATGGGGGCTAGTTTGCCCCATTCAGTCTTCTTTTGGTATGGTGGAATCTGTCTCATTACGAATTCTCCCACCGTGAAGTTTCGAAGAATTACCTTTTTGTTGTACTCCTTGGCAATCCTCCGTTGATAGTTCTCCATATTTAGGAGTACAGTTTCCCTTCGTCCTTCTAGATCATCTAATTTTTCGTAGATTAGATCCGTGGTTAGATTATTCTCACAGTCTCTAGTCTTCGTCGTCGGGATGATAACTTCGGTAGGGATTACAACTTCGGTTTCGTATGTTAGCAAGAAAGGTGTTTCTCCCGTAGCTTCCTTTCGAGTTGTCTGGTACGCCCATAGCACATTGTGCAATTGCTCACACCATTTTCTTTTGTAATTGTCGAGTTTCTTCTTCAGGATCAGAGCTATGGTTTTGTTTGTGGACTCCACCTGACCGTTGCTTTGTGGGTATGTTGGCGTTGACTTGATCTTCTGGATTTTGTAGGCGTCGAAAAACATGTCGATGTTCTTTCCGCTAAGTTGAGCTCCGTTGTCTGATACGATGGCCGCCGGGATCCCGAACCTGCAAATGATGTGTTCAAACAGAAACTTGAATACGTCTCGATCTCTGATGTGAATGAAGGGTGCAGCCTCCACCCACTTGGTGAAGTAGTCGGTGGCGACTATTAGGAACCTTCGGTTGCCGGATCCTGCTACCAATGGACCCACTATGTCGACTCCCCACTTCGCGAATGGCCAGGGACTCAACACCGCATTCAGCTCAGTTGCCGGTGCTTTAAATTTTCTTGCAAACTGCTGG
>JAJJMA010287514.1:0-12299 GCA_023529015.1 Papaver nudicaule | reverse complement strand
CTGATGACGAGATGAATGTGAAAGCTGAAGTGAAGGAAGAAATTAACAACGTGAATCCGTCTGTTCCTGTCGCCTTTCCTTCGGTTGATGAGCAAGTTGCTGCTGAAGAAGAATTTATTCCAGAGGTTGTTTTCTGGGAGGAAGATGCTGCCGCTATTCCTGTTGGTGTTCCAATCATCGATGTAGATCTGCTCGAGGGTCTTGACGAAGATCGAGGTACCGTGGCTGGACGACTTCGGAATAGGCGTAGAAATAGGAGAGGTTGAATCTAGTTTTTCTATGCTAGTGTCTTCGGAGTATCTTGTTTTGTTAGTTATTTTCTTTTTGTTGTTTTTATTCTAGAAATTTATTTCGTGTTTCGTATGTGCTTCTCGAATGGATACTTTCGTTAGCTTTCTTATTTGTTTATCACAAAGCTTCCTTGCATTATTTTTGTTGCTTCGTTATCTTGTTGATATCAAATGGTCGTTGAGTGCGTATGGGTGTGTTATGCTACGGACCCCTAGATGGTATTTCCCGAAGGCTTCAGCTAGCGTGCATGCTCTTCGGAGTGCAATATTTTATTTTTTCTTATTCGTGTTTTAGCGCTAGGGTTGCTAGTGCGCGATATCGATTATTCTTCGGCGAGTTTATGTATATTCTTTCGCTTCCCTCGTTCGAAGCTCTTCGGACCTTCTTCGGAGAGATTTGGATGAAATAGTATCTGGCAGTTTGAACCCTTATCCCTTGTGTTTATTCGCTGATTAGTTACTTCTAGGCGACCCTTTCAGTTTTTTAAGAGAATTTTAAGCTCATGAATATGTTCCCTTAGGTCTTGTTGTATAAGATTTTTGTGTGACCCTAAATATGTACTTTCGAAGCTGTTATTGATTTATTCCCTAGTTAGATATTTCTTTTTCTATGCAAAAGGCGTATGATGACTATGACGACGTGGTATGTTCTCTTTGTAAGTTTGCGTATCACAATGGTTTTATTGTGGATGCTCCTCGTGACGTTTTTATTTTCTTTATGTTTCTTCGGTACCTCCATGAATTGTTTTGTTGTCTCGATCAAAAAATGTTTTTCCTGATGGTTTTATGAAGGTATTTTTGGATATCATAAAATTTTGAAAACCCTAAAATAATCTTGCATATATCTTTTCAATTGTTTTCTTATAGCTAGCCGCCGCTTTTGAAGAGTACTTACAGCTGAAAACGAAATCCCATTTTTATGCCAACTTTGCCTTGCCAAAGTTAAAAAATCCTCAACGAATGACTTTTATCACCTGATACTGTGCTCAAAAAACTCTTAAACATGCCAAAGCCTTTAAGGTCTTTTAAATGCTTAAGGTACAGGAGCTTCTTTTCGGAAACAAGCTTTTGAAAATCTTTTGAGAAGATTAGAAAAATATATCAAAAAATTTGAAAACCCGAAAAATCACAGGCAAACCCTAAGTTGTTTTAATCATCCCTGTTTCTAGCGCCAAACAGTACGAGTAGAAAATCTGCATAGGTACTCAAGGAGCCATATCCATCAGATCTACTCATACATACAGTATTTCAGTTGAGATTTAATGGTGCGAGGACCGCAAGAACAGTACCGAAGATACTAAGAACAATGACTAAAACTCAAGACTTATAACAGTAAAGGCAAAACATAAAGGATTTGTATGTATTTCGATGTTGTGATTACAAGAATATAACCCTAAGGAACCAGAGGAGATAACAGACCTAATCTTTCTCTTGCCGCTTAGACTCAATCCAACCAGAATCCAACCCTTACAACGTTTTCCAAACTCGCCTTATATAGGCCGAGCTTGGGTGGTTTACAGCTAATAAAGACAAACGACCCAATCGTGGTGGTGTCAGTCCCTATCGAGTAAGGCGGTGGTGCTCCGAGGTTGATTTCTAGTCTTCGGTCCCTTGACATGGTCCGAATCCTTTCTCTCCGAGTCTCCACTTCGCTCGCTAGGTGACCTTCTTTGGGCTGGCCCAAGATCTCGCTGTCTATCCTCTCGGCATGGTTAGGCTTCCTGGATGCGAGACACGTGTTCCGAGGGGTTTTACCCCCTACAGGTATAGACCTCTTTGCCGGAGTGTTTGAGTCTGACATATGAAGTATTCACCCCGCATACAACGCAGGCTCTTCTTCCTCTGTAGGAACAACCGCATAGTGTACCAAGAGCAGGGTAATCATTGATTTTCCATAAAACGACTGCGCGTAGAGTAAAATTCTCCTGGTTACGCGCATCAAAACATTCAACTCCTTCAAATAATTTCTTAAGATCCTTAACAAAGGGTTCTAACATAACGTCGATGTTCTTAAAAGGCCCACCATCTATCAGTAATGACAGCATTATGAACTTTCTTTTCATACACAACCACGGCGGAAGGTTGTATATCACAGTCAAAACTGGCCATACACTGCGATGATTATGCATGCCTTTGTTTACGTCAACTCCATCAGCAGAAACTCCTAGACGCAGATTTCTTGGGTCGGCAGCAATTTCAGGGTATTTTTCGTCTATCGCTTTCCATGCCGGTGAGTCTGCTGGATGACGCATAACACTGACGTCTTTCTTTCGACTGGTGTGGTGCCATATGAAGTCTGACGATGTTTTCTCTGAAAGAAAATAGGCTTTAAATCTTGGGATGATAGGGAAGTACCACAATACTTTTGCTGGAGTATTCACATACACCTCACCCGTATGAGTGTTCACTTTCCATCTTGATTCCCCACAAGTTGGACACTGCTTCGCTTTCTCATGCTCGTCCCTATAGAGAATGCAATCATTGATACGTATCTTTTCATACTCTGAACCAATTTCTTTCATAAGCCTCTTAGCCTCGTATGTATTTTGGACCAAATCATTATCTGGAGGGAGCATTTTTTTCAGCAAAGGTAGAAGTTCATTAAAGAAACTATCTGATGCTCCATATTTGCTCTTCAAGTTGAACAGCTCACACATTGAAGATAACTTTGTGAATTTGGAACATTGTCCATATAGGGGTTTCTTAGCATCATCAAGTATCGCCTTTAGTTTCTTGTCTGGCAAATTGCCTGCAAGTTGTTCAACCATGTGGATCGTGTCTGCAGTATCTGTGGGAATTTCCATTGGACAATCACCATCTTCCTCAGAGTGCCCGCTTCTTTCTGACAGTACATCTTCTTCCCCGTGCTCAGTCCATTTGGTATACTTTGGGTTTATTCCGTTAGCTACTAAATGGAACTTAACCTTTTCAACCTTGCGATCCCAGCAGTTTAAGCATTTCTTGCATGGACATGGAATTCTAATTGGGTCGTCATAATCCGTGCAATTATTTGTAATCTCCCAATGGTTGACAGCAAACTTCAGAAATGCATCAACTCCATCTTTATAAGCCTTTCCTAATCTATCGTGTAAACGCATCCAAGATTTATCCATTACTCTAGGATCCATTCAGCTACACAGAAACAGACATAACTTGTCGTTAACCACTTATAGAAATGTTTATGGAGTCGTAGTAAAATTCTAAGTTATCAACAAAGGGTCATATATGTATACAGAGAATAATCTGTTAGATCCTTGCAACAATAAACTCTAAATGTTATATGTATCAGGAATATATGTAATGAAATATAAATAGCGCAACCAACTTAGAGGAACTACGAGGGCAGAACCACCTGTTCTACAAATTGCACTTAACACAATTTGGCCCTGCCCTCTTAGTTCCTCTAGGTTGTTTGCGTTGTTTATATTTCACTACATATACTCCTTGATACATTTAACAATTACAGTTTATTGTTGCAAGGATCTAACATAATCACAAACCAAAAGAAAACAACAAAAGAGAATCTTCTTTACTAATATGTATACATATCAAAGTTCCAAATCTATGCAAACACGAATAATGAACAGTATCATGCAACAAAGGACACACCGTCATTCCATGCATATACCACGCGTAAAAGGCATAAATAAACCAGATATGATAACATGTTCATGGCAAATCGGATACTTCAACCTATAACTGTACAGAGGGTTAACAAAGGTGAAACAAACAACTCTAAATGGAAAACAAGATGAAAAAATTCACATAAAACAAGCCCCTTAAAATTTACATGCGTACTAACAAAAACCCTAACTGACAAGTGAAAGAGTAATGGAAGAATCTATGGGACAGAAAGACTTACATGATGGATCAAAACAAGATGCTGCAACTTTGATTGGAAATTGATATTGCTGGGGAGATATCACACCGTAAACACAATGTTTTGTTTCCTACAGATTATAAGATTTAGGAAGAGAAAGGGGACATGAGATTTTACAAAAGTTGAAAATTTGAGTTACAAAGGGCGGGATAAATTGTAACGCCTCGCTGGATTGAATTGTAGTGTAAATGGAGATCCATTAAAAAGGGAAGTTAGTTTTTTTATTTTTAACAAGTGTACCTCATGGGATAAAAACTGAATTGACTAGTTTTACGTGTAATATCTTCCAGGTACTATCTCCTGATATTTCGTCGGTTAACATTCGATAAAATAAAGTGGATTTTTTAGATAGAGATACTCCTCTGACTAATCAATTTGTTATGTTAGGAAAATTAGATAAAGATTAATAGGTAAATTTGTTATACACATTCAATGTGGTGATATACGCGTATATTAATGACATGGAAACTAATATATTCAGTCTAATTTAGAATCATGGTGCGTATCGTCTGTGCCACAAATTATGTGTGCCAAATGTGCCAACCCAATAGGGTTGCGACACATGTCAAGTATTGTTATAACCAAAATTCAAGCTTGAATATCCATTTTTGTTCTATGTTAATTAGGTAACCTAATCAAATCTAATATTTCCTAAGTTTTTTTAGGAGAGATAATTAATATCAAGATTAATGTTTATCAAATTTATTAAATATAAATATACAAATTATTATTATCGAATATACTATAGTTATTTATTATTATTGAGTTGTGTTTATCTGCTCTGCTAAAATTTTAATTGTTAATTGTTTTTTTATTTGATGGAACTTGATACGCATGTATGATTTCATGATATGCTAATTTTCTATATATATATATAATTATCTCTCCTAAAAAATCTTAGATTTTATAACCATACCTAATTAACATAGAACAGAAATGGAAATTCAAGCTTGAATTTTGGTTATAACAAAACTTGACATGTGTCGCAACCCTATTGGGTTGGCACACACAATTTGTGGCACAGACGATACGCACCGGTATATATATGTCCCAAAAAATCTAGTTACCATTAAACAATTCAAAGTGCATCTTTTAGAAATATAAATAGTGAAGAGGTTGTAAAAGCCACACCATTATTAACAAATTGAGATAGATCAGACGAGAACAATGAGTTCAAACAAAAGAGATGTGAGAAATTTTCTTGATATGCCAGAGGAGAGAAGCACCAAAAACCCCAAGTTGGATTTTCTTGAGGAAGATGAGGCAAACAAATTAACGATCAGAATGACTATGGGCGGGGTGCTTAGCATATCTAATGTCCCATTTGAAACTGAAATACATGCTAAAATCAATGGTGTTAAAGTTCCCGCAGTTGTCAGAATTGATGATGTAGAGAATGGTACTCTTGCTTCTAGTGTATTCATTGATGAATTGGGTTCTCCTCCCGAAGGTTTTGCTACTTGGAATGACTTCGCACGGAGTTACAAAGAGGGAAAAGATGATCTTCGTGAAGCAGGAGTAGTTGATGACATAGATGACGTTGTCAATGACGATGAAGATAGTTTTTTTTTAATTTGAAAGGTTACTAAAGTTGATGACGTTGATGATGTTGACAATGACTTGTGTGTCCCAAGTAGTGGATCATTTATTTAAATAAGGCTTGAAAATTTTAATCTTTTTAGTTATTAGGTCTCGATCAGGTTATGAAGCAGTATGTAATGGGCATTGCCCAAGTTTCTGGTACTAATAAAATGATTATCTTTTATATTTGGTGGAATACTTTAAGTCTCATTATTTTTTTTAGAAACAGGTCCATAACAAGTTCTAACAGATTACAAAAAGACTGGAGCATTAGACTATGTGCTAACAGATTACAAAAGACCGGAGGATTAGACTATGTACCATACGGAGCAAGATTATTAGTATCAAATTGCTGATTTGGGCAGCGATTTTACATCCAAAAAAAAATCATTCTCCCATTTGCAGTATATATCAGTTTCCATATATCAGTTTACGTGATTTGGATTCTTGTTAAAAGCGGCATCAAAGATAATACTACGAGATATGGAATGAGTGTACAACTCGTTCTCTCATTTACTTTTTAATCTATATCTAGTTTCCTAAAATAACAAACATAATATACTACCTAACAAGATTTCATTTATCTATCCTTTTTAGTCAAATAACAAACGGAATTCACGTAAAATTTGCACTACATTTGTAGTTATGCTCGTGCGTGATACACGTTTGCTAATTCATGTTTTTCTATTTAAGGTCATATATGTGTGTAGACGATGCCACAGTTCACATAGATCAGTTTCATATTAATCACCTTTTAGGAGAATGAACTGCATATCTCATTGTTTCCAGTATTTTGCTATTGGTTCTAAAGATATCCAATGCAATTCCATCAAGAATGTTCTTGAAACTGAGTTTAGGATCCTAAGGCAAGATTCAGTAGTTATTCAACCTAGACTTAGGTTGTTTATAATCTGCATGAGGAAGCGGGCCCATTATTATCGTTTGCGGGAGTCAAAAGCGATTCATGTTGATGAACATCGCGTGGAATTGGTTCGTGGGGAGGTTCGATGCAGTTGTCTTTCTGATCATCATGTTATCGTCCTTTTTAGACAGGTGCATCAACTTCGAGACCAAGTGAATATGCTTCAAGACAACCTACGACGGGCATTGGAAAACAGTGATGATGATGATGAATGAAGATTGGAGAGAAAAGGGGTTTGAAAGGGGATTCTTATATTAGGAGTATGTTTAAGAATATTTATCATTAAAGTAATTATTTTTGTAATAACAATTTTGATGATTAATAAGATATTTTTATCATTTGTTTCAATTTCAATACATGATTCACTATTGAATTTGAGTGTGCAAAAAATCGATGGATGCCTCATATGAAAATGCAATTTGATTGATGCACAGCTAGGAAAAGAATCAATAGAGAACAGTGTATGTTTGAATTGCTGTTTAATATTTTGGGGGTTTAGTAGATTATGTGGTTTTTCATGGTTTCCATATCAGAACATATATGATCGTATGAGCGTGCAAATTGTGGTGGTATATATGACATGTGGGTTCATGTGGCTCAGTTTTTTCGGCTAATTGAAACAATGTGGCTCACTTTGTGTATATTTCCATTGGAGTTTGGAATGATCAGTGTTGGTGCTTTATCCATTTTATTTTTTATTTTTATGCAAAGCATAGTGAGCATCTCCAATAGATTGTGAAAGTGAATCCTACGTGATTGTGTTTCCCTAGATTTTAGGAAGTTTTACAAAACTATCTCCAATGGGCAGTGTCATTGACTAATATTAAAGGTCACGTTGGCTAATTTTAATTGGTTAGAGTACTAATTTTTTGATTAATATATACTCTTTGGTATTTGATTGGCTAGAGGATTTTTTCGCATCCTCAATCACATCTTCAGAAACCAGAGGATCTCCTTGAGGATGTCTATGTAAGTTTGTAACTAACTACCTGACACCTCACCCTCACAATGGCCAAAGACTCCCATTGGAGAGATTTTTTTTGCAAAAAAAGTCTAAAAACCATGCAATTCCTAAAATATAGGAGGTTATCTCCATCCCGTTGTATATGGTTGTGCTTCCTATTTTTGTGACCACATATGATTTCTTTAGATTTTTATCAAAAAAGATTCTCCAATGGGAAAGTCTTAGGTGAATGTGAGGCTTAAATATAAAACGGTTATCTTCACATCCTCAGAGAGATCCTCTGGTTTCAGAAGATCTCTCCGAGAATGTGAAGATCCTAATCACCACCTTTATCCAATGAGAATATGTTTTTATACAAAATTTAAAATTTTCAAAATTGGTTAACCAATTAGATTTTGACAAATATGTCAAATACTGTATTCAGTTTAAACTTATCTCCATATTTTTTTTTTTTTGAATAAAACAAGGTAAAGCTTTATTGATAAAAAGAAAAAAAGAGAAGAGTACAAGAAGGGAAGGCGCCTAGGCGCAACAAAGGAAGATTACAAACAATCTTCAACTACAATCACTTTACAAAGAGCAAAATAAGCAACGAAAGTGATGATACCATAGCTCAACCACTTAGAGAGCAACATGAAATGTTCCTAAACTTTCTTCTTGGCGGGAGTTTTTTTTCCACGACCTAATTTCTCGTCACAAGGACCTAAATGGCTAAATCCTTATCGGCTTTCGTTCCTTTGAATCAGTCAGTAATATCTCCAAAGATGTTCTTTATCTCAATTTCTCTACTACTAGCAGGAGGCCTTACCAAAGAGCTAAATCCATCCATAAGCTTTGCCATGTGTTTTTCTTTAGTTGGAGATTTTCTTTGTATTTCTATTTCAGACATTTCAGTAGCACTATTTTTGCAGTCATGCACTGCATGGGTAACTTTTTGAATCTCCCTCCAAAAATCACTCAATTACAGATCAAAAGATTTCCTTCCTGAACCAAAAAAACCCACTTTCAATCACACAAAAAAAGAAACAAAGATCAAACTTAAAGATTAAAGATTAAACATTAATTATACATATATAAACTGCAATTTTTACAACCCAAAATATTCTTATAAACAGTAATTATACATAAACAAAGGCTACTTCGCATCATAGCCTGAACCGAAAATATTCTTTCCCAAAATATCAACCACCATATTCTTTCCCACATTCTTTCCCCACATTCAACATAAAAAAAAAAAAAAAAAAACTAATTAACTTCTTTCTTCATCATCATTCCTGTCAAGATTGCTTCAAGAGGATTTTCCTTCGAGCTTCAACAAGTTGAAGCCTCTCTTGAAGACTTAAAAACACCGGACCACCAACTACCAGTGCCGCGGAACTGGAATCCTCACAATCTCTGGCATCAATCTGGTGTAGAAATACTCCTCTCCTTCAGCCCTGATATCTTCATAAGCTTCAAAATGGTAACTGCAGCAGTATGCATGGCCATGTAGTATAGTTAAAAGGTGGCTCTGGGAAATCCCAATACGCAGTAATTTCCTCCTCCTCTTCTGGTTCTGGCTCTGGTGCTGGTGGAGGTGGAGGTGGTACTGGTGCTGGTGGAGGTGGAGGTGCCACTGCTGGTGGTGCTGGTGCCTCTCTCATCAGATCATATAACTGATCCTGATACCACCAATCTGGTCTCTCAGTTCTGCTGGAAGAAAAATGAAGAAGCTTTCCATCCAAACCACACTTGTACAACTGCCTATTGTCTTTGATCACGTTTTTCTTTATGATTGCTCTGAATGTATTGTTGAGATATGCAGGATTAAGCCATGGATCACCTTAAAATTCATCTTGAATAAGAAGAAGAGAAGTTTTTTTTTCTGTTTTTTTTTTCTGGAAGAAGAAAGAGAAGATGGATTCCTAATTTTCCTCTCAACTGAGATTTTATAGCCGATTTCATTTATGGGTATTTACTGAAACGGTACATTTTCAGACGCAATTTTGACCATGCGTCCTCTCAATTTGTATTCCCCGTGTCTAATTTACTCGGTGTTAAACCCTCCTCCACCCACGCGTTCAAAAGGCATCATTAATTCAACCTAATCTAGTCTATTTGCAGCGTCAGGTTAACTCTGGTCGTTTACTCAACCCTTCAAATCATACATTCATTACCATTCCTCTCATCATAATAACCCTTCGTACCCCTAACCCTTCACTCTCTTTTTACACGCAATGGTTGAGTCTTTCAAGCATTAATTCACTCTCTTTCTAGACTCTACAATTCCCCTCACTAATTTACTCTCTTCCAATTGTTTGTTAGAGTAATGATCAGAATTGACCGAAGCAAGTATTGAAATTCGACTTTGGTGCATGGCATTGATTTTTGATTTGAAACACACCACACCAACACATAATATTTTATACAAATCACAATAGGAACCTGCATAATATCTTTAGTCAAAACTAAAAACTAAAAACTAAAATAGTTAACTTAAAACTACGAAACTTAAATTTTTGATCAACCTTTCAGAGTGATTGCATAACCCGGCTTGTTGAAGACCATACTAACAAAATATTCATAAACTGCTATAAACAAAAACAGCTAAAAGAAATGATGATAACAAATAAGAAGAAGACTTACTAAAACCCTAAAGAAGAAACCCCAATCTTTTCCCCTTCTTTTAAAACCCTAATCTTTTCTTAATGGATGGTACTCGACTGGGGTTTTAAGACCTATAGGCTAAGGTTCTTCCTCAAATATCTCAGTCTTGACACCATTAAGAACTTGGAACCTCCTTACCTTTGGGGTAAGATCTCTATAAAAAGCCTTCTCATCGTACTCCTCGTCGGGTATATCTTCGCCAGTCTCCTTTCGAAGCTCATCGAAACTGCGGAAAAAAGCATACCACGTCTTAGTTGGAGGGGGTGGAGAAGGGTCGTCAATTATTCCTTCTTGGAGTTCTTCAACAGGTTCTTCATCTTCCAGTGCTTCAACAACTTCTTCATCTTCAAATATAATGAGTCTTTCTAAGTATTCTTGAAGCTCTTCAAAAGTTCTCACAGAAGCCATTCTTAGTTCTATGTGATCTTGAAACTAAAATAGGAGTACTTTTCTCTCTGATTGTTGTGAAGAGATGAGTTGTGAAGAAAAAGCTCTTTATAGATTATAGCAAAGTGGGGAGAAAGGGTCGGTGTTGAATTGGGACAACGGTAAATTTAAGAGCATTTACATTAAACAACCACCTATATCTAATCCTTTCTATTCCCAGAAAAAGGTTGGCAATTATAGAATTTAGTTTCCAGAAAAGAAAAAAAAAAGTCCAAAAATATCGACGGATGAGATTCACTATTGAGCTTCGAGTGTGCAAAAAATTCGCACGGATGCCTTTAGATCACAGATTTTATAAATTCACTATCAAAGATGATTTTGAGCAGGTTATTCGTCAGGGTAATATATTGAGTAGGTTACACAAAAGGGTAATAGTATCATTAATAAATACTGGAAAAGGACGAGCAGGTTACCTGTAAGGGCAATATTATCGTCAACGAATACCGCAAAAATTGAGCAGGTTATTCGTCATGGTAATATAATGAGTAGGTTACACAAAAGGGTAATAGTGTCATTAATGAATACTGGAAAATATCGAGCATGTTACTTGTAAGGATAATATTGTCGTCAACGAATACCGCAAAAATTGAGCAGGTTATTCGTCAGGGTAATAAATTGTGTAGGTTATACAAAAGGGTAATAGTGCCATTAATTAATACTGGAATATATCGAGCAGGTTTCTCGCAAGGGTAATATTGTCGCCAACGAATACCGCAAAAATTGAGCAGGTTACTCGTCAGGGTAATATGTTGAGTAGGTTACACACAAGGTTAATTATGTCATTAATGAATACCGGAAAATATCGAGCATGTTACTCGTAAAGGTAATATTGTTGGCAACGAAGACTGCAAATATCGAGCAGGTTACTCGTAAGGGTATAATATTGTCGTCAACGAATACCGCAAAAATTGAGCAGGTTACTCGTCAGGGTAACATATTGAGTAGGTTACTCGTAAGGCAATATATTGTTGTTAAGGAAATACCGCAAAATATCGAGCATGTTACTGTTGTTAAGGAAATACCGCAAAATATCGAGCATGTTACTCGTAAGGGTAATATTGTCGTCAACGAGTACCGCAAAAATTCGTTAGGGTAACATATTGAGTAGGTTATACACAAGGGTAATAATGTCACTAATGAACACCGGAAAGTAAACAGCATATTTGCTTATAATCTTGCGGTGGTGGTGTTTCAGATTGGTGACGATGGTGGTGTTTAAGATTTGGTGGTGGTTTGTATGAGAAGATTTGAGAAGAATCAACTTACCGGTGTACCCCCGTGTAAATTATTTCCTAAGCACAAATCTTATTTAGGGCAGGGGTAAATGTGTAATAAAATTAATATATGACGCCAATTACTATTATACCCTCTTTGATTTATGTAAAGTGTCTACATATAATATAATGTCAGGGATAAAATAGTCAGAAATTTTTACAGCCTCAAAGGGGTGTTGGCTTAATATGTTGAGTAGGTTACACACAAGGTTAATTACGTCATTAATGAATACTGGAAAATATCGAGTATGTTACTCGTAAAGGTAATATTGTTGGCAACGAAGACTGCAAATAT
>JAJJMA010287505.1:11512-28288 GCA_023529015.1 Papaver nudicaule | reverse complement strand
TGTCCCACATAAATTGAGCTAGTTCTATTTTGATTTTGTCCCACATAAATTGAGCTAGTTCTTTTTTATGTCATTAACTTTCAAAACTACCCTTTTTAAGTTAAAAGAAGAGTGGTCCTAGGAAAGAGAGATGAGGTGGGATAATAACAATAGTTGAGGGTAAACATGGAAAAAAAAAAACTCTCTCTTCCTTGCCTTAATAATTGTGCAAATCCCAAGATTCCCAACTAGCTCAATTTATGTGGGACGGAGGGAGTATTGTTTTAGTTGTCCTTGGTTGCGAGCTAGGGAGATTTTGTAGACAAGTCCTTGTTTTAGATCTGAAGGTGCAGATTCTGTCACTAGAACAAGATTTTATCGTAAATGAACGAAGTTCAATTAAATTGTTGGAATGGCTTTATATTCAGTGAGTCATTCAACATTAAATTCTTTATCCAATATCTAACCGCTTGAGGAGGTACGTTAGATAATACTCCATCCGTTTTAAAAACATAGGCACAAAAAACATTTACCTAAAAAATAGGGAACTTAATTAAACTAAAAATATTTGACTAGAACTAAATTTTTTTTATGATTGGTTTAATGAAACTAAAAATAAACCAATCATATAAAAAAAAAATTAGTTTTAGTGAAATATTTTTAGTTCAATTAAGTTCCCTATTTTTTAGAAAAATGTTTTTTGTGTCTATGTTTTTGAAACGGAGGGAGTATCAGGCAGTGTGCGATCGAGAAAAGTGTAAAAAGAGGCTTCAAATTCATAATTCTAGCTAGAACAAATAAATGCAATACAGGCCATGCATGTGCTTGCAATTCCCTATTGTTGTCCATACGAATTTTGCGTGACTTTTACCTTGTGAAAACGTTTAAAAAGCAAACGCTGCAACTGTTCGGGAAATTGGTACCCCGAATGCACTGGAATACATGATCACGATGGACTATTAGTGACTGAATCAAACTGTAATCCTATAGCATGTAGGAGATATAATAATAAGAGACAAAAGATAAACGAGCAGACAACCACAGCACAATATATATATGTGGTTTATTTTTATAGACTACTCCACGACCACCATCACTAGAAAATTTTTTCATTAAGTAAAGATCATTACATGTTTTTTCCACAACCTACATGAAAAGCCCAAGCCGAAGAGTTCCCAAGACATACCTAAGATAACATTGAGAAATCTTATAAATCGACTCTCTAAACCATTTGTTCAAACCAGCCTCATATCTTCTCTTCAACACTTTTTTCTCAGTAGCCAATAACAAAAACTCAAGAAACTTGGATTAGGGCGAAGCCTTAAACCATAGGATTCCAAAATCCTCTATCTATAATTTTTTCTCTCACACCGAACTTTGACCTTCACGGTAGCACCCGACCCTTCCCAACAAGAGAACAAACACCTAAAATACAAGGCTTTACCACTCTTCTACTTGGATATCTATACCTTCAATTCTAGTCTTATAGAGAATACAAATTTGGCCACCAAGTAAACTCTTTCCTAATTGGATTAGGAAACCAAACTCAACATGGAAGCAAACCATAACAGAAAACCCGTTGTATTCCTAACAACAACAGTTAGAACATTTGCAATTGTCTGATAGAACTTTAAGTCAAAAGGATTTGGATTTTTATTTTTGAAAATTTCATTCCTAGGGATAAAATGTTATATCAGGAATCGTTGACACGAAGAAAAAGCTTATCTGGACTTTCTGACTCCAAAACTTTACATCTGTTGGCATGATAAAATATGGAAGAAGAAAAATGCACTTAATGAGATGGGATGTATTGTACAGAAAAAAATAATGGTGGTTTGGGAATCAAAAGTCTTAAGAGAATGAATAATGCTCTTTTATGCAAGTGGCTATGGAGGTTTGCAAAGGAAAATGATGTGTTATGGAAAGAGATTATAGCTGAGAAATATGGTGTTGATACTGTAAACTGGATATCTAAATATCCAAAGTCCACATATGGAAGATCAGTACGGAGGGAAATCATGAATTGCAAGGAAAATTTCAGGAAAAAAATGTTAGATTCAAGGTAAATGGATGTGACAGTGTCTGATTTTGGCATGATAACTGGATATCTAACTCACCATTATCTGTTAGATTTCCATCACTATATGCTGCTGCAAGCCTGCAAGATCAAAAGAAAAATACGTTGCTGAAGTTTGTGTGCAAACTAATGGAAACATTACTTGAGAGCTGAACCTAGCAGACTAAACACAAATGCTAGAAGAGAGATGCCAAATTTACAAACTGAATTGCAATATTTTCGTTTACAAGCTGGTGTTGATGATGTGCTTGAATGGTCTCTGACCTCTAAGAAGAATTTGTCTCAATCTTCAAGGTGACATGGCATCAGAAACTGCCACCTACAAGAGATCGTCTGCCAAGAAGATGAATAGATATCCCAGCAACAACCGGAAACTGCTAAGCATATGCTCCTTCATTGTTCTTTTGCCACTGAGTTGTGGAATCTCTTTCAATCAAATCTTCATTGGTCTTTCACCATCCCTGACAACAACATATCAACCCTTCATTCCTGGAATCTCAATTTTCCTGACAAGGAACGCAATACCATCTGGAACTTCTTTCCTTCAATCATCATGTGGCATATTTGGATTACTAATCAACTTATTTCAATTGGCCTAATCTTTAATTCCCTACTTTCTAGCTCTGCTCCACTAGTAGCATATTATTAGTTCTTTTTCTTTGATTGCTGTTTTTTTGTACTATAAGGGTGGTACAAGTTTTTTCTTACTCTCTCTTTTTTGATCAATTTATCTTTCTTTGCTGAGCAAAAAAAAAAAAAAATTACTTTACATTTGTTGAATTTTTATGATGTAAATTGAATGAAGAAATTGTACATGCCAGTACACGCAGGACAATCTAGAATTTAAACCTTAAGTCTTGTTGTTGCAACATGTGAACTTCCTTAAATGATAGTCAAATAATGACCTCCGCGTAGAGAATTATGGTTTATATTTCTCTAATGTCTGGTAAGCTTTCTACTCCTTATAATGTCTCTTGTTAGAGGACTATTTATGTAGAGACAAATCATCTAGTTTCTACAAACTCTATTTTTTGTTTGCGTTTTGGTGTAAATATTTTATCTTCTCTACAAACTTGATAAGTTTTTTTTTTTTTTTTTTTGAATTTCAAAGGTTATATTAAAGTTGGACAGAAGCCCAAACTACCTGCAAGCCCAGGTAGCTAGGCAAAGAAATAAAGAAAAATCTCCCCCACTCCGATGCAGACGAGTTTCGAACTCAGGTCGCCGGTGTCATCACCAAAAATTTACCACTGTACTACAGTGACATCTGCTACAAACTTGATAACTTGAAAAATAAAAGTGTTGTCAGATATCCTTTGGGCAATATACATGATACTAGAAGATGGAGTATGTATTCATCATGTGTATTCCCAATCAGATATACTTGTATGCAAACTTGATAGTTGCTTATGGTGTTGATAATTTCCCTTATTAACACATAATATTAAATTTTTGATATGGTGTGCACTACATGAGAAACTTAATTCTTTAGACATGCTATGAAATAAAGGTACGACCCTCTATAAAAAAAAAATTTTTTTTGATAAAATCTTATAAAATTTCATTCGTGACAAAATTGAGATTACATGGATTTCAAGAACATCAAAGTTCAAAATACAAAAAAAAAAAGGTACTAACAAAGAGCATTTCGTGAAGAGAAATAACGAAACACCAACAAGAGTACCAAACAACCCAAAGATTGAAGGAATGATTTTTGGATTATAGTCCAACCATTTGGATATAGTATTTTCTTATAGCGAAAGAGATCTTCGCATAAAAAAGAGTAATATGCTCAAAGTTTTGAATCTTGATCATCATACTTGAACTTCCACTTAAATCTCCACTAAAATCACAAAGAAATGCCATGAGAGCGCATAAAGAATCTCCATAAATGAGAAGACATAAACAAAAAGGGCAAAAAACCCACAAAAAACCATGAAAATCTCCTAAAAGCAATGGAGATTGAAGCAAAAACTAAAACTAACCTAATCTAAACTACTAACTATCAATGAAATGGAAGAAATTTGCTCAGATCTGAGCAGTAAGGGTTAATGGTGGTGGGAGTTTTTTGGGTTTTGAGAAGGAGCTCTACAGAGAAAAGAGAGAGAAAATACTTGGCAGGATAGAACAAGCTAACCGACCCTCTATAACTCTTATGTGTTGTTTGATGATAGCTCTGAATCACATGAGCATATATTGTTTTATTGTTAGGTGGCATATCAAGTTTGGTCTTTCCCAGCTCCATACAAAACATTGGGCATGGGTTTTCCTGACATTATGCTGGCTCTAGCTAAAACTTGGCCAACCAAACGCCTCTTCACCTCAGGTAAAATTGTGTGAGACTAATACCGGCAGTAGCGGTGTGGACGCTACAGATAGAGTGAAATTGTTGCATTTTTGAAGATAAGGTATAGCTTCACAACATATCAAGATTTAAGTGAGAATGCTGAGGTGTTAGTTTTCTCTTGGGGTGCAGCTGCATCAAAATGATGCACTTGAAATTTAATAAAGTCAGTGTTAAATTAATATTTTTTCTATTAGCTATTGTAAGTTTTACTCTTTCGACCTCTGGTATATTCTTTATACATCCTCCTCTAATCTTATAAAATTTTCTCTCCCTTTAAATAGAAAACGACTACAAAATTTACGACTAAATCTGCTAGAATCTACTTCAGAGAAAAGATGGGTGTGTATCCAGGTGAGATGGAAGAGGCTAAGCTAATATGGAGACGTTGTGTGCATCCAACACTGGCGGCCAACTATTGGAAGCTTATGCAAGAAAATTGCTGCACTACTGACGATAGGGTGGCTTGGCTACGCCAAGCTGTTTACATGTCAGTTTGCTTAAACTGTAACCGTGATAAAGAGAGCTTAAAACACTTGATGTGGGATTGTGCATTTGCTCAAAGAGCTTATGACTGGCTTGAATCAATCTTTAATATTGTGCCTGATAAAAGTATAGTGACAACATGGATGAATTCTGAAGGTAAGAGCATGTTGGTGCGTGAATTATGGTTGGTGGCCAACATAACTGTGCGTGTGGAGCTGTGGCGAAAAAGGAATGCTATGAAGATGGACAATAAGAAGATCCATTGGATTAAGTTCAAAGCTAGAGTTTTTAGCATTATTTCGAATAATTTAATCAGATTGAAGAGTATTATGTTCAATTCAATGGACGACAAGAAGATTGCTGATTTCTTTGGGGTCAAGCACAAGGTTTTCACGCAAAGCATACCAATTGACTGTGAGTTTAAACCACCAGATATGGATGAGCTGCTGATTTGCTGTGATGGTGCCACAACTGACAATCCTGGTCCATCTGGCGCTGGGATTGTGGCCAGAAATTCTGATTCTGACGTGCTTGGCGCATTAAGTGTTAGCCTAGGCTTAAACACTAACTACATGGCTGAGGTGTACGCAGTTATTTACGGTTTGGAATGGGCCAAGAGATGGCCACACATAAAGGTGAGGGTTAGATCAGATTTTGCAGGCGTAATGAGCTCGTTTAATAATGACTTTGTGCCATGGTTTTTGCAGCTTAGATGGATGGCGTTGAGAAGGCACTACCAAGAGATCAAGTTTGAACATGCTTACAGGGAGGTTAATTTCGCAGCTGATACAATGGCCAAAAGAGCCAAAGCGTTGATTGCTGGCCAGCTAGATTCCTATATTGGAAGGCCTGGTTTTCTAACTGATGTGGAATGGCCAGGCCACTATTACTATAGGTTCTAGAGGACCTGGCCTTGTTTTTTATGTTCTGTGTAATGGCCACGACCAATATTTTCGATTTATGGTGGCCTACTAGGCATGTCTAGTAGGATATGCTTGCACTTTGTTAATCTTTTTGCTTTTTTGCTCTAATAAAAATGGGACCCCTTTAGCCAAAAAAAAAAAAAAAAAAAAAAAAAAAAAACTACAAAAACAAATAATAATAATAATATATTATTATCTACATCCGTTAATTAACTTTCTAAACGATTTATTGTAAATTGCCTGAAAAATAAGGTAAACCTAATTGATAGTAACGCAGTGCAGACTATATGAAACTTAATGATCACTAAAATACATACTATATTTTATTCTAGAAATAATAATAATTATTAAATTTATAAATCCCGAGTGTTACCCAGGTCTTAGATATAATTACCGTGGCGAAATTTCGGCATAGCTAAAAAAATGTCGGGTAGTATTTACCAAAAAACCAGGCCACCCAAACCTAAATAGGTTAACCCTTATCCTAAAAGACTAAACTACCCTTTACTAACTAAACTATTTAAACTAATTAGTGCTAAGTTAAGCTACTGATTAGGCCTAATCATTAAACCATTATTAATAGTATCGGTAGATTAGATTAAGTTTCGTTGAGTTTGAGAGTAGATGAAGAAAAAAAAGAAAAAGGAAAAAAAAAAGTACATTCTGGAGAAAATCCGATGAAGCCAACTGAATTGAACATTACTCTAAATGATCATTTAGTCAATAGAATGGTTGAATTTTTTCATATAATCCATCCTTCATCGAATTTATTGTTGTTGCAGGTTTATATTTGGTAGCACAGAGCTACCGCATGATCCATCTTATACTGTACTTCCATACATTCGGTAACATTACACACTCACGATCTACCGAATGTTAATCAATTTGGTTCCAGAATTGTGCCATTTTTTCCATATTCGGTGGTATAGAGAGCTACCGTTTTGCTATATTCGGCACGATATGTTCAGATGATCAACCGAATTAGCCTACTATTGGCTAGATTTGTACCTTCAATTTTCCAACGGAATAAAAATCCTAGGTGGCCATTTTCAAACGGTAGTAAAATTAAAAAACCCGTTGGGGATTCTTGCACACTATAAAACCCACCCTCACTCTCAAACCCAATATCATCAATGATTTTTCTTTCTCTTTTACTCAAAGATGAATAATCTATCGTCGTCTCAGCCTCTCTCTTCTCGAAAGGGAAAACGTCCAGTCGAAGAAATATTATTTTTGAGTCAGCGTCCACCGAAGGAAATCACCTCAACACTCATTCTCGTCTTCTTCTTCTTCTTCATCCTCGGTTTGTTCTTCTTCATCCTCGTCTGCTTCTTCTTTATCCTCCGGTTCTTGTACGTCAATCTCAGGTTCAGCTTGGGAATTACTTGTTACTGCCGCGTCCTGTTGATTATGGTAGTTTTTATTGCGGTGATTGGCTCCTAATTTCTTACCACCGGGAATGCGTACTCCTAGACTTTGGGGATCTTGGGTGTCATTTATATGCATAGTTCTCCTTTCCCTTGCCCTATACATATCAGTTACAAATCAAATGAACTCATGTTACACAACAAACACAACATTCGGTAACAGGTGACATAAATTAAGCTACCGCATTGACAAATTCGGTGCCTTTAGAAACCATCGAGTGACCGAATCACTATAAATTTGACTACAGGTGTTAAGTAACATACAAAATTCGGTTGCACAGATCAACTACCAACCGATTATTGAATAAAAGGCAACATACATATAACTCTCAATTCGGTGGCTAGGTCTATGTTTAGGTTAAGTTAATGGCAAAGGGTAGGCTAGACATTTTACCATAAAACTGAGTCACCCATTAGCCGAAATTTCGGGTTTGGGTTGTCAAAAAACAATGCCGACATTTTTTTATGTTATGCCGAAATTTCGCCAGGATAATTAAGAACTGGGCAAAATACGTATTTGAAACATATATTAAAACTGAAAGTTATTGTCTGGTTTAAGATGATAATGTAGAAAAGGAAGGAGAAAGCATTTTTCTTTGTCACCAACATTACGTTCCAACCCTAATATTAGAAGTAATCTCCGACATCATCAACCTATAACAACTAACACTACACATCTTTTTGAGGGTAAAATCTATTATTGCATACTTATAAAAATGTCATTTTTTTAAAAGTAAATTAAAATCTTAAAATTTATATATCTTCTAAAGTACAAATAAGATTTTTGTAAAATTTAAAAACCGTTAAAATATTTGCATAATGGATACACCTATGAATATTAGATATTAAAATTTTATTATGAAATGACAATTTTTATTATTATCAAATTTGGTGTTGTCAAATTATGTAAAAATCAAGCATGTGAATAGCATAAGTATTATTAATCTGTAAATGCGACCTCATGATAACGCAATTACAAGTACACAAATTTTTTTTTTTTTTTTTTTTTTTTGAACCACATATTTTAGCTTGTGATTGTAAAAATCAAGCATGTGAATAGCATAAGTATTATTTTTCTGTAAATGCGACCTCATGATCACGCAATACAAGTACATATAGCTAAGTTTTACTTTCACCCTTTCATCGATCCTTTCCTTTACCTTGCCTTGAGCCCCTCGTTTTCTTTTTGCTTTGCGTCTTCACCTTCACTAACCTTGCAACTTTTCTTGATTCTCCCCTACCTCTTCTACTCACCAATATACTGGCTTCAATTCTCCACTTTCTCCTTATTTTTTTTCTTTTTTCGCTGTTTTCTGTGCGCATGTTTCACTTTTCCACTGGCTTAAGTTTTGTTCTCAGCAGTCGAGAGAATATCACCTATATTCTCTATGATTAAAGAAAACTTCTATCCTGATCCTCAATATCCTTCTCGACCTTCATCAGAGTACAAACCTCTATATTTTGCTCAAACTATTAGAAAACAGAAACCTACCGCTTCTTTACCTTTTACTACTAATCCAAACAAAAAGAACCGCTATAGAAACCAAAAAAAGGGAATCAGATTCCAAAAGGAATCAACAAGAATCCACTATTCAAAATCTCTCGGATATGATGACAGTTCTCATGCATGATAAATCTGGCTTGCATGTTGCTGTTCGAGTGTTCTCTGCAGGTAATACTACCTCATCTAACATCAACAGAGTTCTCAATACCACATGGAGTCTCATGAAGATCATGCATGTTCAACCAACTACCAAATCAGGTATTTTCCAGGTAACTCTTAAAGACCCTCAACATAAAAAGTTGATTCTAGATCAGCAAACTTGGATATACAATGGCCTTGTTTTTTTGGTTGAAGATTGGGAGAATTTTCTGAAGTTCCCTACAATCTGTTTTCTGAAAGCTGCCTTTTGGGTTCAATGTTTGGCTCTACCTGATTCACTTAAGATTATTGATAATCTTCAAGCGGTCTTGGCTCACACAAAAAATGGACTTGGACTTGAATTCCATCCCAACCTTAAACCGCCACAAGTCAGAATTCAAATCCCACTATCTAGTCCAGTTATGCCTGGTTTCTTTATTGAAGTTGGTGGAATTCAGCAGTGGGTACAAATGGTTTATCAAAATCTATCGATTACCTATTTCAAGTGTGGCTTTATGAACCATTTGGAAAATCAATGCACTGCTGATTTAACAAGATTGCATCGCTTCTACCCTCATTTACCTTTTGACAAACTCAATAACAATATGAGAAGGTTTAGAAGAGACCATCTTCAGCTTTCTCTTGCTCAACCTTCTTCAGATTCTGACATGTAATCTCAGATGATAGCGCACAGAACCTCTGCCAGCAAGCAAGTCAACATCCAGAAGGGTAAACTGCCAATTTCTGACTCTCCTGGATCTTCTGCAAATTTTACACAAAGTAGTGGAGTAATGGATATTGACATGCCAAGTCATTCTCTTTGTTCCTCTTCTTCAACCTATTCAAACGCTAACAGAGTACCTTCTACACTTGCACCAAATATGGCTCATCGTCAATGAAAACCGGTTGCAAACAAGCCATCCATTGTGCACCCTACAAAAATCGTACCTGCAAAACAATTGAGCTCAACAACAGTCTCTGCAACCAAGGAAGTTCAAGATGAGGCAACAACTAATCATCTCAGATTGCTGCAAACGCTCAAGAAAATTAGGGAGAATAGGCTTACTAAGTTATCTACATAGGAGGCGATCCTCACAGGGGTGCCCTTAACTAACATTGGGACTTTTCATCACAATGCTAATACATACCCATCTCATTGGACTTCACCTGAACCCGACCCGCTCCAAAACTTTCTTCTGAACCCATGTTTAGGAAATCTTCCGAAGTTTTATGCCAAGGAATATATTAATCACATCATGAATTTTATACAGCATAACAACGATGCTAACATCTTCTTCCAGGTCTCATTGGTCAATGGAATCCCAAAGATGGTTGTTAACTACAGCTGCAAACTAAAACAACAGGATCATCTCTTCCCACAACAACGCCAAATAATGCATGTTGATTCTGCTCCAACTACAACTGTTGCTCCTGCTGACTCCTCATCAAACAACAATCTTCAGCAAGGTGAAGTTGCATCATCGGAAAATGTCATTAGCTGCACAAGAAGAGGACGAACTTCAACAACAAAGTCAGCTGACTCTTCCTTGCAAGATGCCATTCACACACCACCAGAGAAAACAAGGAAGCTTGATCATCAGAAACAACAGGATGGAGGCAGCTCTTATACGTACTCTCACCATAATTTGCCTGCTTTTCTGCCACCAGGTAGTCGGAAAACAAGATCAAGAAGACACAATAATCCTGGTTCTTAAACGGGCCTGCACTCAACACAACAAAAGTTACACACAATTGAGGAGCTGCTTGATGATGAAGATATGGCTATCGAACTGCTTTCCTTGGGTATGCGAGTGTCTGGCAACAACCAGCACTCGCACCAACCATGATCAACCCAGATGAGAACTATCAGGATTCCAACCCTTTTCTGATAGTTCTCTGGAGGTGGATTCACAGTCCACAAATTCTGCTGGTTTCAGGGTTGTTGTTGTGTTCAGATGGATGGAAGATGGATTCAAGTTGGTCCTCAGGACTTTCAGGTGTTTTGGTACTCAAGTTACAGTTCGTTCTTACTGGTTATGCAATTGGACTCCTTTTTTGAGGTGTCCAATTTGAAGACCTTCGGGTCTTTGCACCATGATCCACTGTGGTGTTTGGTTACTTTTGGCTACTTCAGGAGTGTCACAAGACTTTGGTCTTCAAGCTACACTTCTAACCCTGTCAAGTCTCAGTATGATGCAGTGAAGGTTTCTAGGGCTCTTAGGTTGGTCGACATGCAATTCAAGGATAATCATTTTGCGGTTCTTAAATGTTTTTTAATCTTTTGCATTGTACTAATTGTATCCGAATTGCGAAATTAAATAAAAAAACCTGCCTATCTTTTAAAAAAATAAATACATATAGCTAAATTTAGTTCCATTTTTTTTTTTTGAGAAACCACATATTTTAGCTTGTGACTCGAAAATCATCCAAGGGCGCAACTAGCTTTTCTATGCTATCGACTGTGTTTGTCAATAGAACCAGAGATCAAAGTATGTAGAATGGACATCATTTTTTCATGTAAAAATATCTTGTGGAAGGTAAGAAATTCATAGAATTAATTTTAAGCAAATTCTTGATTTTTAGAGCTCAAAAGGTGTAGTGTTTGGCCTTGGCACAACAATATTGTCATGAAAACATGACAAAAAAAGGTTATGTTATGCAAAGAAGAAGAAGTAGTCAAACCTAGTTTTGATGAACGTACCTTGGGCTGAGTCCCACCGTTTATCTGCCTCTCACATGAGGCGAAACCCCCAACCTGCCACCTACCAAAAAAATAGGGGTGCGTTTTAAGGCGAGTTAAGGTACCACCGCATGTGAGAGGTGGGTTAAACCGTAGGACTTCAGCCCACGATATCTTTTGTTTAATCGGACCATCAAAATGAGCCTTCGTGGGCCCGTTATATTTCATACGGAATTCGAACTGATGTGATATGCGATGGTTCAAACGAAATTAACGGATCCTATTCGCAGTCAATCTGAGATGTGAAATCATGATATCCTTCTCCCACTTTTGGAGTTGGGTTCAAAATAGTACTTAAACGGCTCCGGCAGTGACACTTGTTAGAAACCTTAAAAATAAATGTAATCCACAGCCGTTAATTATATCCATCCCTTTCCATTAAAAAACAAAAAAGACTTTATATATCGGGAAAATGCGTAAATTACATGGAATTGGTAAATTTCTATTGCGTTGCCACGTGGTTACAAATTAAACCTTGAATCCGACATCCAGGAGTAGTATTAGCGACTAGTAATACTAATTGAACCCTTTATATAAAGGAATCGAAATAAAAAGTTGGTTAATCAGAGTGTATAAGAAGAGAAAGAAGACTGGACCCTGTTTATCTCTGTGTCATTCCTAACACTAAAAATCTGCAGAAGCTATATATAGCTAGAGAGAAAGAAGAAGAGGAAAGAATCAAATTTCTGAATAAGCAATTCCATTTCTGTTCTGTGTGATTTGAGTATTCTCTTTATACAAAACGACTACTCACATCAATCTTTAGCTGCTGTAAGTTTTTTCTTTCTTTTTGCAGGAAAAAGTATGTGAATTTTTTTTTGACTGAATTTTATTAAGTTTGATGAAGGGAAGAAATGATAGTCGAGTTGGATTCTTGTGATTTGTCTGTTTCTTAAATATCTTGATTTCTGTGCTATGATTGATCAAGCTAGCTAGCAATGTTGTCATTCGCAACATATATGTACCTGACATGATAATCTTTGTTTTGCTTTATATTGCATTTATCTGTCTTCATGATTCCCGTTTGTCATTTTTTGAGAGCTTCAAAGCTTTTTTCTTTTCGGCTTTTCCAGCCCTTTTCTTCTTCCTTTTTCTTCATAGTAGAGAAAATGAAGATTTCGTGTGTGATTGATGAATTAATCTTTTACTCTTCTTTATGTGTTCAGTGAATTTACCAAACTTGATGAGATGAGGCAAGAATTCAGTACAAATCAAAGAGTACGTACATATGAACATTTTGGAGTAACATTTTTTTTTTCCGATAACAGATCTTAATTAATGATACGAACTGACACAACTATTGATTTTTTTTCAATACAGTCATCTTCATGGCCTAAAACAATTGTGAGAAAATGGCTGAATATGAAGACTAGATCTGATGAGTTTCATTCTGATTACACAATAAAAGGTTTTTAGTTACTTCTTTGTAGTCACTTTTTCTGTTTTCTCCTCTTTTACTCTAATTTGTAAAATTTGTTTCATCTTCTGCGATTTCGAATAGTCTTTTTATTGTGTTGAATTTGTAGGAACGGCAGTGGGTACAAACGAGATGAGAAGGAAGAGTTGCTCAGATGGAGACAAATATGTAATGGTTCCAAGAGACATCTCTACAGGTATACATACATAATTTCTTACTCGAGATATTAATGGTGTACAATTGAGGTCTGACATACAAAATTCATTGTGTTATGATCAGGGTGGCAAGTCGAGTCATCGGAAAGTTTAAAAAGACCAAGGTCATTTGAACAAGAAACATCTACTGCCACCAATGATCTTAACCAAAGGTAACTAAATACAGTAACAATCATTTTTACATTCTCACCTTTTTTATCATAAAAATGGCAATCTTAATTACTTTTGATGTTGATAATATCATAATATGATTCCATTTTTGTTAATTCGATTAAAGTTCTTAAACTTTTTAGCTGTGTTTTCATTAGAAGAGTATAAATTAATCAAATCTAGTTTTTTTTTTTTTTTCCGGTAAACAGGTTGTTTGTAGGGACATGGAATGTAGGAGGAAAATCACCACATGAAGGACTAAACATAAAAGACTGGCTATGTACAAATTCTCCGGCTGATATTTATGTTCTTGGGTATGTATGTACTGTCTCTCCAATACCTACCTTCTACCTAATGTAGTCTACTTAGGAAGCCGAGGCCGGTGCTGAAACTGGTTACGTATCCGTGTCCATATCTACGACTTGAATTCGAAAATCATCTACATCTTCAGTTACAGGATAATATCAACGCATTCCATCAATTTAGAAGAACAATGGGTATCAGTACAGCTTAGAAGTTGTAAAACATCTTAAGAGGTTCTGAAAACAATGGGAATCACTATAACTTAGTCCAAATTATGAAGCCGAGATCCTTAAAACTAGATTGTACAATTCAACGCAAATAGACCCCGGATGTACACTGCCCTTGATCTGGGACCCACATCAATAGTGTCCCCAGCTCATACCCTTAACCAGCTTGCTTTTGAGCTTTCAATACAGAATACACAGAGCCTTTGGTACTCTTCCCTGGTCAAATCCGCAAATGACCATTTTACCCTTAACTTTGTTCCTATTGATAAGTGCTTTCTTGGTTCTGTCTACGGGTAACCTTGTAAATTTAACTGAATAAGGACTAATTCTGTTACTTTCTCTGTTCATACAGGTTTCAAGAAATTGTCCCATTAAACGCAGGGAATGTATTCGGTGCGGAAGATAACGGTCCCGCAGCCAAGTGGCTGTCCCTCATACGTCAAGCTTTGAACAGTACAGATGAAAAAGACACTGAATTTCATGAGAATTACAATAATGATACTTGTGAACAACAAGATGCATCAGAACTGATCACTCTGAAACAACAACTACAGTCTTCTACTTCTCCTACTCAGTTTGACCAAATTCAGCAACAACCTAACCAGACTAAGTCCAGAACCAGTTTCTCTGACTTATTATCCATGGACCATGACTTAGAAATCGATGAATCATCATATGAACCTTATAATTTTTCATCAAATTCTACTTCAAGTTCAAATTCAAGTTGCGAAGGTTCACCTGCTCCACCAGCTGGTTTATCGACTCGGTTTGGGAGTAACCGTTGTACCGGGAATCGTTATTGTTTGGCTGCAAGCAAGCAAATGGTTGGGATATTTTTATGCGTATGGGTTCGTACCGATCTATATCAGCATGTTAGTAATTTGAAGGTTTCTTGTGTTGGTAGAGGCATCATGGGTTATCTGGGTAATAAGGTAATTTAAAACCGTTCTACACTTGTTTCTCTTGTTTTGAAAGTAAAGACCACGCTTTTCAGGTCTAAGACCACACTTTTTCATTCAATGTCTCAATCGCTTTGCATGAACTGTTGCTTATGCTTGCTTTTGCTTCTTCATTCAGGGTTCGATTTCAATGAGTATGACGCTGTATCGGACGACGTTTTGTTTCGTGTGCACCCATTTGACATCGGGTGAAAAAGAAGGCGATGAAGTTAGAAGAAATTCTGATGTTATGGAAATACTAAAGAAGACGAGATTTCTTAGTTCGCGTAAAGTTCAGCAAGAAATTTATCCGGATAACATCTTGCATCATGAGTAAGTTTGTCTTTGGTTCAAGCGGTTATTTATTTTTTACGAATACGGGTGTAATTCCAAGTGCTTAACTGAGACGGGTGTTGTGTTTGATTTGCAGTAAAATTATTTGGCTTGGGGATTTAAATTACCGACTATCATCACCTGGTTGCGTTGACACTCATGAATTACTAAAGAAAAATGACTGGCAAGCACTTTTAGAAAAAGATCAGGTTTGAAATAAAACAAATCAATTTTATTAATACAAAATCTAATTAATCTAACCGATTAGCTAACAATATAATTTTGTTGAAATTGGTATTCATTATGGTGCAGCTAAGAATAGAGCAAAAAGCAGGACGGATATTTCAGGGGTGGGAAGAAGGAAGGATACATTTCGCACCAACCTACAAATACTTAAACAATTCGGACCGTTACGTTCTACTCCAAAACAATTCAACCTCCAAATCAAAAGAAAAAAGACGCACTCCTGCCTGGTACGTAATTACTAATTTCGAACCTTGCTTAGCTTGATTATCTATTAGTTAGTTTTATAAAAAACATAAAACAGAAGGACATCTCAACTAGATGCAAACATATTAGACATGGAACATGGAGATGTTATCGAACAGGAGTTCTTTATTACAACCAGAAGAAAGAACAGTTGGGTATTATTAGTTTATTATTAGTGTACCGATCAAAAAAAAAAAAAGTTTATTATTAGTGTATAGCTTTAAGTGTGCACGCTCTCTGCACTACTCTGATTAATGTTGGACAACTAGTTAATATATAACTTTCTAACCGAACAAGGAAGGTTCCTTTAGTTCCCCTTTAGTTGGACATCCTCTCAGACCAGTCGTCCAAGTTGATTAAGAGCATCTCCAACGGGATGTCAATGTGAGTTCTATGTAGATGTGCAATTTTGACATCCTTAATCTAATTTTTCCTTAATTTTAGGATGTTCTAAGATGCTATCTCCAACCATTAAAAGTCTAACTTTGATTGTGAGTATATTTGGAAGAATCCCATTGATTAATATTTGAATTTTGAATCCAAAATAGAGTTTTGAAAGAGAAAATAACTAAATTTTACTTTAAAAAAATCCTTCACATCCTGAAGGAGATCTTCTAAAACCAGAGGATCTACAAGCGGATATCTTCATAACCGCTTGACAAATCATCATCACAATCTCACTAGACTTTCCCATTGGAGAAGAAAAATTGAATAAATCCTAAATTCCTTAATTTTAGGAAGCTAAAACATCTCCCGTTGGAGATGCTCTAAGTAGTACTCCCTCCGTCCCACATTACTTGAGCTAGTAAGTTTAAAATCTTATCCCACATTATTTGAGCTATCCCAACTATAATAGTGATATTTCTAATAATACCCTTCATTATCATTAAATCTTGATCCATTAAATATGTATAATCTCATAATCATGTTTATACTCGTTACGTAGATGTTTTAAAATGCTTTTCAGCGATATAAAATTTACAATTATATGTGTCATAATTAGAGAGATATGTCATTTCTAAATTTTATTATATTGTATATATAAGGGTATAATTGGAAAAAATAGTAAATATTTAATCTCCCTCC
>JAJJMA010287505.1:0-11112 GCA_023529015.1 Papaver nudicaule | reverse complement strand
GTTATAATTTAGACTTGCCATGACTCATTTAGATACAAGTTTTTGCTATAATTTGAGTATGTGATAATACTTTTTCGTGACTTGATGGCTTTTACGCCTTACATATTCTTGTGGCCTGAAATTGCACCATGGTGAATGCTTGCTAATAAAAGTGTAAACCGTAGTAATGCTTTCTAGTCCTGAATGCACTAAACTGTAGTATAATGAGTATTGCATTGTGCTTAATAAAGTTCTCTGTTGCACTAGCTTAATAAAGTTCTCTGTTGCAGTGGTATTGACTATTGATTTTTATGTATGTGTAGGCCAAAATGTTGTTTAAGGTGTTGCAGGAGTGATTGGAGTCATTATTAGAAATATGTAACAGAATTGTAGTGAAGAATTGTAGTAAACTCAGGATTTCAATCCTTCTTTTTGTTGAATTTGAACCTAAATTTGTATTTGAATGTATTTTAGATTATTAATTTGAGTTTCTGTTCATTTCTATGAATTTGGGTTTCATTTCACTTGTATTTGAATGTCATTTGAATTTATAAATTTGAATTTGAGTTTCATTTCAACTGTATTTGAATTTGTAAATTTGAATTGAATTTGAAAATTTGAATTTGAAAATTTGAATTTGAAATTCATTTGACTGTTATTTGAATTTAAATTTGAGATTCATTTTAATGTAATTTGAATTTAATCTGAGCGAGACAGATGGATTCAGCTTCTGACTGAAGGGATTCAGCCGAAGCCGATTCCATTTTTTTAATATTCAGAATCAAGGATACGACTGACCTTAACAGTAGTAAGTTTACCACGGTTAATGCGCGTCGTTTCTATGCGACCCATGTCGTAGCGTCGTACAAAATTACTACGGTCTAGATACCACCCTTTATGCTACTGATCGTGTACGTCGTATATGCGTGTTTTACTACATGCCCCAACAGTCGTTTATCAGGCTAAATCCACTAGTGTTACTTGATACCTTGAAAAAGTACATAGGTAAGCAATACGATATTCTCCCCTTATGAATATGATCCACAAGAACATAAACCATATGTATTCTCCCCTTATTTGTCACAAAAACATGACAAACTAGTTGAGACTCGGGTTTCAAGCCTTTAGAGATATTCAAGACTAAAGTCTTCATGCCAAATTTAAGATGACATAACTAAGAAATCAGAATGAAGATCTCGAAGTTCATTCATCTTTGAAGAAATATAGATACAACTTTCTCCTAAATACCACATCCACGTTCCCCACAAAGATTTGTTAGTAAGTGCAAGCTCATTTAAGAATTCTCCCCCACGTGATGTTACTCGTTTGTAGAATGACATTAATTGCCTTCACAAGTAAAGACATACACAAAGCTTAATCGGACAAACAATTTTACAAGTAAATTTGTATCTAATTTCTTTGTTGGTTTATTTTTTCCTAGCCATTTTCGAAAAAGAGTATACACTTTCTTAATTTGTGAGAACCAAGATATCGTATAAATCATCAAAAGTTTCTTTTTGTGAGAATAAGCATAACTTTTGTGTTTTACACAACTTCGTATTCCAATCACCACAAGGATATCAAGAAATAAAATCATATATGCAATATATAAGATTGAGCGTAATAAATCAGGTCTTGCAGAAAAACTTTGATTATTAATGAATACTAATAAAGTAGACATGCAGAAAAACTCTAATAAGCATGCAAAAAAAGAAGAAGCTACTTTGAGATATACTCTCTCCGTCCCATTTTAAATGTCCGCTTTGACTAAGTCAAAAAAATAAGAAGACCAGATGAATTTCCTACTGTACCCTTATTAAATATAAAGAGAATAAATGACTATTTTTAAGTAGGATATAATAAAGAGTAAACATATGACTTTATTTTTGATAACTATAAAAGGAAAAAGAATCTAAATATTATCAAAAGAATATGTATTTATGAATTTGTTTCCAATTTATCTATATATTTTTTAAGGGTATATCTGAGAGTTTGTTGGAAAATACTGATATAATTAGAAGCTGGATACATTTTTGGGACAAATGAAAATAGTAATAAGGACAGTTAAAATGGGTCAGAGGGAGTAGTTTATATTCCTTAGGCAAAAGTAAGAACAAGTTATCACAAGGAAGCAACTATTGTCATCTACGATAAACCAAATAAAGTCGTATGGCAACAACTTCATTCACCGATCATGAAGTTGTTTCCAAATTCATCAGAACTGCTCCAAGTAGCCATGGTGACATCCATTTTTTTTTTTTTTTGATTCAAAATACTTATTTCATTATAAAATTTCAGAACTTACAATAACATTGTCTTTATTAATCCAGCTAGTTATATCATCTGGATCAAAGTAGTTTAAATCGGTAAAATCGGCCGATTAAATCACGATTAATCGCGAATCGCTACTTGGCCGATATGATTCACAAAAAATCACCGATTCCGATTTTGGGCAATTTACTAGGTCGATTTAACCGATTTTAGCCGAATTTCAGTCAAAACGAGTCGCCGATTTCCTAGGGGTATTTTTGGTATTTTATCTAAGTAGATTATAAAATTCGATTCACTAAATTTTTTATGTTCTTTCGTTTCTCCTTTCTTCTTGAGTTTGATTTGGAGTGATTACATGTTTAAGTTATGTTGTTTTATTTTGTTTGAGCTTGGAACTTGTATTTTGAACTAATTTTTTTTATGTTGAGTTGAACTTAATTAGTTTTAATTGTGTCTGTGTTAAACTTATTTGATTTTAATAGTATTGTTTTCTATTATTAGTGTTATATGATCAAGTATATGAGCTATAGGTTATATATATTTAAATTGCAATCCGATTTTTCAAACCGATTTTTTCCGATTTCCTCCCCCGAGGTTTTCGCGAATCGCTCCAAGGGGTTCGACCGAGTCACCGATTTTACCTATTTAAACTACTTTGATCTGGATACCAGGAATTGAAATCAAAATCTAACTCATCCTCCCTTGCCTTCTTGGCAAGATCATGAGCAACAGAGTTACCTAACCAATTAATGGACTTACAAAACCAATTCTTATTCAAATTAAATTTATTCTTAACTTCTAAGACGACATTCTGATTAAACCAGTGAACCGATGGCTCCTCTTCATTGCTTGTTTTAACTACAGTTTCACTGTCAGATTCAAAGATAATATTGCTTAACCCCATTAAGATTGCCCAATCTGCAGCTTCCTCCGATGCTTTGCACTCCGCTTGTTCTGCTGGACAATCCTTATTCATCTCTCCATTGATGCATCTTCCTCTGACCCCATAGCATTTTCCTGCACAATCACGCACAATTAGTCCAACTACAGCCTTCCCTGTATCATGCATATAAGTGCCATCTATATTGATATTTGAGGTCCGGAGGTTTTGAAGCAATTAGATTGAGTTGTTTCTGGAGACAATGAACATTATCCTCAAGGTTTTATGTTTCTTGATGACTGTGTGGAGTAGATTCACGACTTCATTGTTGCTATGAGTATCGTTTGCAGATGGAGATGATTCTTCTGTTTCCAAGTATTCAGTCCTTTTGCTGAATACTAAGATACTAAGAAAACAAAATATGAAAGGAATATTTGGTGTTAGTTATAATTAAATAAAGAAACCCACGTGTCACAAACTGATTGGCTGGTACATAGGGAGAGAACTGGCACAACGGATTTGCACAGGTAAATTGCTTATAATTAACCGATTTTGGTGGCACTTTCCCTCAAAGTAGAAAACTGACATGTATTCCGATTTCGCGATATGTAGGAAACTGCGCATTGCTCTGTGCATCTTGCACCAGTTCCCCAGTCGTGCTACAGGGACACCGTTTTTTTACACCATCTTCTTACACCCCTATGTGGCATTAACATCCACCATGGATTCCCACCCACCCAACCCCACCCAAGATATGCAGGCCCCCCTGCTATAAGAATGAACCAACCATAACATGCCACGTTATGGTGTAAAAATCCGGTGTAGGAAATCCGGTGTTTTTTAAGTGTTTTCGCCAGTTCCCTCCTATGTCTCCCATCTCCCCAACACCGTGCGCTACTGCAGCTCATAGTAGCAAAAGCTGAATGACCAAACAACGGTCTGAGCCATAACAAAATTTTGAGTAGCTGACGTTTGGTCAGAATTCACAAGTTTACCACGGTCTCGATCGAGTACCAAAACTACACGTGTATAAATACTAATTTAGGCACTCTATTAAAATCTGGTGGGTACTATATACAATCTCATCTCTATCCTAGTGAAAACCCCCAAATTCCATAAAACAGAAAAAAGAAACTTCCTATTCCACATAGAGGGGGGTGATCCACTAATCGCCATCCTCAGCATTCTCTAACAACCCAGAATTCCGTCGTTGGAGGGAAATTCATTTCAATCGTCTGATCGTTTCATCTGTAAGGTACTTATTCTTTCGGATTAGGGTTCAGGTATCGTGTTTTTTTTCTTTCTTTTTCTTTGAAGTTCAGAGCTTCTTCGAATAATTAGTAAATGATGTTGTACGGGCAAAATATTTTGAGCTGTTGAAATTGTTGCTATTTTTGGGATCAATTTTGAGGTTTTAGGGTTTTAATATTTGCATGAAGTGTTTCAAGAGTTTTGAATTTAGGATTTCTTAATCTCTTTTTAGTGTTGAAATCTTCAAGAATGTGATGTTATGGTGTTGGATTTGGAGAAGTTGGGCTGGTTATTGTGATATTCTTAAAAATGATTTCTAACATCTGGAAATGTACGATGTTAGTAGTTTGCTTTCTTATGAATCATATTTTTGAATTGTTTCGAAGTGACAAAACCTATTGTGGTTCCTATCATTCAGCATGGTCATTTTTCTTTATGTTGTAAAGTACTATGTACAAGTGGAAGTGATGATTTTGCCTCTGCATATCCTTAAATCTAGGAAAGCTAGATGCTTTGAGAAGCTTGTTGATACTCATTTAAGTTTGCATGTTATTTTTCATATTTTAGCTGCACTGAAAAGTGTTTTGCTTGTGAATTTATTTTCGTAGTCTTATTCCTTATTTTACTATTGAGAAACATTTTGATTTGAATTTAGGAGACATGTGTGCATATCTATAAGTTCTCTGTTTTGTTAAAGTTGGCATCTGTGCAGTGAGTAATGACCCATGATCCGCTTTGTAATTGGGTTTGGGTTGATCTGGTTCACAGACAAATGGAGAAAGTCTGTGGATACATACAGCCGCTCACTTACGTTACAGGAGTGGGCCTATACTTTCTTTACGACAAAGCCAAATCTTGCTTTGCATGGTAGATGTTTAATCTCTAAGATTGCGAGATTCTTGCTTTCTGTAATTAAGCCACCAGGTCTTGGTACTGGATGGTGAAAAATTGTTAAATTTAAGAACTGGAACTTTTGGGCCGGTGTTATTTTCTCATGGAGATGATGATTACTTGATTAGTAGATTGTTTCTGCTTAGTCTTCAGATTTCAAATGAAAAATGTGACAAGTGATTACATCATACTCAGCGACCTTTTTGTTATTGCCCATGTTGTAAAATGAATTGATTTTTGTTACATTCCTGGGGTGATTTCCATTAACCGTTTGCAGTCTTTTAGAACAAGGGTTTCTGGATGTCAAAGGAAACAGAGTGTTTAACTGATGGAGAGATGGGATATGATAACTCCTCAAGAATAGAACCAAAGCGTGCTCACCAGTGGTTTCTAGATAATACGGAACTAGAGCAATTACCCAACAAGAAGCAAGCAGTTGGATCATCTAACAGCCAATCATTTTCAGGGTTTACAAACCCAATTCGTTGGGACAGTTCTTCTTGTTTTCACTCGGTTCCATCTCGGGGGGTTCCATCCCAATTCAGTGATACATTGTTTGGAGTTGAACCAGCAAGGACATCAAATGGTTTTGAGAATATAGATGTGGGAAGAAGGGGTATTCAGGACCAGTTTGGAAACGAGGCTTCCATTCCCTCATCATCTGCTTATACCGTGGAAGATCCTGGATCATGCTTTAATTACGGAGGAATTCGAAAAATCAAAATTAATGAGGTTAAGGAAACCGACCATGGCATGTCTTTTCCAGTTGGTGATGTCTTCAATAAAGGCGAGATCAATACCATATCTTTTGGTGGGTTTCACGATGATTCAGAGACGAACCCCTCTGCAAGAATCATAAGCAGTTATGGCAAGTTAATGAGTCAGTCATCATCAGTTCACCAGCCACAAGTAGTGCAGGAAACAGAGTCAGTGGGTCCAAAGAGAGACATCTCTGGTGGTTCCAGGCAAGTTGTTGCCAAGTCGGCCCCAAAAACAGTTAAGAAGGCACCTCCTGCTAACAACTTCCCTTCTAATGCTAGAAGCTTGTTGGCGACTGGTATGCTTGATGGAGTGCCGGTGAAGTACGTTTCCTGGCCACATGAGGTAACCCTCATTTTCTTTTATTTACGGACCTGTAGATATAGTTGCCAATGTATCTTGTGTTAATTTTCACATTCATGTCAGGAGCTCTATGGAACCATAAAAGGTCCCGGGTATCTGTGCAGCTGTGAGTCATGTAACTTCTCTAAGGTTAGCCTCTGAAGTTGTTACTATATTTCTTACTATAGTTATTATCAATGACTTATCATTATTTAATGTATCAATGACTTAATGTTTAACTCAAATGGGCCCATGTAGACATTAAATGCGTATGAGTTTGAGCGCCATGCTGGTAACAAAACTAAGCATCCAAACAGTCACATATTCTTCGATAATGGGAAGAGTGTATATGCTGTAGTCCAGGAACTAAGGCATACGCCCCAGAAAATGTTGTTTGAAGTGATTCAAACCGTCACTGGTTCACCAATCAATCAGAAGAATTTCAATAATTGGAAAGGTATATGCAACATCCATTCAAGCATGAAGTATATTATTTGTTAGTGTAAAGTTTAACCATAATAGGTCATTTTCTTTTATTTCCCCTTATAGGAGGCATCGTTTTACCTTTTATGTTGCAGAATCATATGAAGCAGCAACTCGTGAACTTCAGCGTATCTATGGAACGGAGGACCTAAGCCAAATATTTCAGACTAAGGGTTCCTAAAATCCATGTTCATACTGCCTAGGTAGGGCTCAGTGGCATTCATCTGTGTATTGTATAAACTATGGCGGGACTTGGTATGAAACTCAAATTAGTATTGTTAATTTATGGTCACAAGACTCACAACCTCAACTTAAAGTTATAGACCTGTATCCTTTTATTTTATTTTTGTTTTTGTTTTTTTGGCTTTGTGGGTTTCCCTCGAGACTGTAAATTCTCACTATTTATGCATGTGAATGAATGACATTGTGTTCATAAAGTCCTTCTCGGTCTAGTAATGTTCATTAGATTTCAATGTAATTACATCTTGTTTAAGGTAAACATTTCTCTGCTTTTCTCGTGCCTTCTTCTCAGTGAAGAAGAATGATGGTCTAGGGAATGTTGGCCTCTCTTTCCAGTTTCAGGTCAGCCAATGGGAATGTGGTGCACGTTTGTCAAGTATAGACTGTACAAGAGTTAAATAATTGGGGAGTCCGTTCACTAATATACTAACAAGATTATGACTTTGTTGGTTTGAATTAAACTTTTACACATTTTTATTTTTTTTTGAAAGAGAGGTCACTTTATTTAACTAAGCAAGACGGTTACAACAGATTAGAGCTACAAATCAAAAAAAAAAACATGACAGTGTACAGAATTGGATAAACCGAAATGTAGGATGACCACCCAGCAGCACTACCAACAACAATGCTGACAGACATGACTAACCAAAGATAAAACCGACTACCTAAACACCACAGTGAAGCATGGGGCGAAGACTGTGAAGCCTCTTAACGGAAAACCCACAAGAGAGGTCCAAATGTTTGATAAGAACTAAAACCAGCTACCTTGAGACTCCAAACATCGTAAGATCCTAGTGAAACCCAAAAAACAAATGTTCGTAACGAGGTGAAAACAGCCAACCATGAGTAGCAACCAAGGTGGAGTGTGCGACCACTCCATAAGAACTATCAGAGCTAGATGCGAACTCTGATAGTTCAATCCTTAGCCTATCATTGGATGTGCGAGTGCTGGTTTAAACCAGACACTCGCAATCCTGAAGAGAGTACATCAACCGCAGTTTCTTCATCTTTATGTAATTCATCATTGGGTTCTTGCTTGTCAGGGGATGAGAATGGTCTCTTTGATCTTGCTCTTCGTGCTCCTGGAACTGGAAATGTAGGTTGATGTTGATTGACATTCACCATGGTGGGATTGTTGTTGTTCAATTTTTCTTGTTTTGGTCGGCGGAGAGAGGAGAACTGCATCTGAGTTTCTGGTTCTTCTCGAATAGGTGATGACATCTTGTGGATCAGTCTCAGTAGGGATCCAAAATCCGGCTGAGTAATTTAGGCCTATTTGGGCAGTCCTTAAGTTTGCTACAGGCACTCCTTAGAGAATTGCATCGATCTGTGATGTTTTTACCATTCCATTTGTCTTTCCTTTGTGACTTGAATCTGCTGAGCATATTCAAATGGTTTACATTAGCCGCATCAAGTTGTTCCTTTGCTTTTCCAATAGCAAATCTAGATGGACGGTCAGCAGTAGCAGAAGAAGGAACATGAACAATAAGGTGTACTTTGATAGGCTTATTATGGACTGGTTTCCATGCATAAGAGGCCATGTTCGATGCTAATGAAGTCGGGATTGTAGGGTGTGACTTAATAGCTGGAGAAGGTGGAGAATCCAAATTCATGACTTCACTTTGTTGAATAGAGGAGTTAGATGGACTAGATGCATGCATAGTGATATCAACAGATGGTTGAGATACAGAAAGCTGAAGAGTATCACTGCTAAACCTCATCATGCTGCTATTAAGTTTATGAAATGGAAACTCTGGATAGAATATTTTAAGCCTAGTAATATCAGTAGTACACTGATTCTCTAAATGATTCATAAACCCACAATTAAAACAAGTGATGGGAAGGTTCAAATAGATAAGTTGACACCAAACATTTATTCCATTCTCTTCAACATAGAACCCTGGCATAACTGGATTCGAAAGAGGGAGTTGAATTCTTACCTGAGGAGTGTTCAACTTAAGATGGAATTCTAATCCAATATCAGTGTTAGTGTATTTGATCACTGCATTAAGGTTTTCAGGTTTTTTTAGAGAGTCTGGAAGATTCAAAACCTGAACCCATAAGGAAGCCTTCAAGAAGCATATAGTAGGGTGCTTGACATAGTTATCCCAATTTTCAACAAGAAAAACGAGACCATTGTAGATCCATGTTTGTTGAGCAATAACCAGTGTTTTGTGTTCCTGTTGATGCAAAGTAACCTGAAAAATACCAGTATTTTGTGTATGCTGTACATCCATGATCTTCATAGGGCTCCAAGTAGTGGTAAGAACCCTTTGTACATTCAAATTTGAAATATTATTGCCAGAAAACACACGCACAACGACATGCAGAAGCTTTTTATTGTGCAAAAGATTGGACATCTTTTGGGATAATTGTTGGATGCAATAATCCTTGTGGTTACTCTTGGGATTTGGTTTCCTTTTTTGGTTTCCTTTTTTGGTTTCTAAATCCTCTACTTTTGTATGTATTTGTAGCAGAATTCAGAGAGTAGTTAAGGACTTGCTTTTCATCACTCAGTGAAAGGAGAGAACGATGAGTTTGAGAAGATAAAGGGGAAGAATATTGTTGATTGAAGTGGGTTTTATCTTTAATCATCAAGGATATTCTCTCGACTGAAGTGAGACAAGATTTTAGGCAGAGGATAAAACATGCGTGGGCTTTTTGAAGAGAAAAAAAATAAAATAAAAAAGAGTACGTAGTGGAGAAGAAGATCAACAATTAGAGAGGAAGAGAGGCTGGACCAAAACACAACCCTGAAAATGCTTGATAGGAGATTGTACACAAAACAGAGAGGGGCTCGAGAGGAACAAGTAATGAAGAATCAATTTGTTGTTCGAAGAGAAACAACATGCAAGTTAGAAGACACTGAACCCGAGTTAAAGCTGAGATAGATGACATGCATGGTTAAGTTGAAGGTGTTAAGCTTATGACTGAAGGAAAACAAGAGAATTAGCCATTGTTGAAGACATGCAGAAGGGATTTCATGGTAGAATTGAGGTTGAAGTTGAAGGATCGGTGTTGATGAGTCGACTCATAAGAACCGATCCGCAGAGCTTTTTCTTTAGTGGGTTGGATAATATCTAACTTTTACACATTGTAGTATTGTACTATTGCATATGAAGACCGTTTTACAAAAACTTGTTTCTCTCTCCCTAGAAACAAAAATAAACAAATGAAGCCGTTCTGCAGAAAGCAGACTTTGTACTACCTAGCTAGTTAGTTGTCCCAACACACTGATTAAAACACTCAAATACGCCTGAGTCCTGACCTTAGGCGGCAGCACATGTTTCAATTCTTTCTTTGCCTTTACTCTTTGCTTCGTTGCCTAAGCATTGCGGGCCTCTCTGCCTCCGATTCATCATCATCATCTTTCCATACTCATAATTACTTGCAGCTTTCCTTTTGATCAGGTTAGAGTGCTTCATGCTTGGTAAATTGTGGTATCACCACTATCTGATCTGACATAATTGTTCATCCCCTAAAAAACTATCATCGATATATATAAAATTAAGTTGGAGTGCTCTGATACTGAGTCACGCCTTCAGTTAGTTATCCGCCTTTCTTTGTCCTAATTAAAAACTGAAGAAATAACCGGTCATCATGCTTGGTCTTCACTCTCTCTTCTATTGTCTGTTTTGTGCCATTGAAGATTGGTCGATCCAATGCTTGGAGTGACGATTCAATCTGGCACATCAGCTTTGTTTATCAATATATATACGATCGTGTTTTTCCCTTCCTATCCATGATTCCATATAACTTTCTAGCTAAGCTAGCAGCTGGCTGCAACAACTTTTCGGCTTGAAATTTTACCACGCATGTTGATGGCATCATCATTCACATACCTATTACTGATGAAAGAATATTGCGGGTTCTGACTTTTTCTTCGATGATTGTCTTGTTGTTGCTGTTGCTGGTGGGATTTTATCTTTTGAGATGACGTGGTCGTTGCGGTTGTAGGCCTGATAATCTTGGTCTTGTTAGATGGCAGATGACTATCAAATTGTACAGAGAATAGA
>JAJJMA010287477.1:0-10492 GCA_023529015.1 Papaver nudicaule | reverse complement strand
AAGATAATTGTAGCAAAACCCTAATCAGAACGGACCACAACACAGGTGTGCAAGTGGGCCATCGACCAGGAGATGGACCTCAGAAACACGACCGGAAAAACCCTAATTGTTATTTCCGGGGGCAGTTCGCGAACTGCCACGCTTTTAAAAGCGTTCCAGAATGTTCCATAAGATTCCAGAAGCTTCCTACTCCTTTTCCCGAATTCAGCTTTTAGCCACGCTTTTAAGTTTCAATAAATCACTCATAACTTCTTCGTTATACAGTGGAATTAAGTGATTCTTGAAGCGTTGAATTCGTATTTCCATTAACTATAACATGGAGACCTACTCAAAGGTCAAAGGTTTCCCTCACTATGATCATATGGACCAAATCTCCTCGGGTTAATATACAATGATGTAATATCACCGTCATAAGCATTGTTCCACATAGTGAGTTCATTACTTCGATAGATAGAGATAAAAATAACAAGAGTTCAAGGAAAATTCAATCTTTACTAACCTTTGTTAATGAAGCCCTTGATGATGTCTTCGTGTGTTCTTCATCTTCGTCTTCAAAGGGTGGAGATCGACTTTAAAGTGTACTACCTCTATCTGTTAGAGCATTGCTCGGTTGAACCCACTGATGTTGCTATCTCAAGTCAGTTGTCAAGTTTATGAGACAAAAACACAATCCTTGATAAGTTTACTCTACAACTCGGACTAGGATAGTTCTAGGTAATCGAAACGAAGACTGATGAAGACGAAGACCGAAGCTTACTACTTGATAAATCATAACGTCCTCGCTGAAGGTTTGAAAGGTACTCCCTTTCCGTATAATTTTACCATTTCTATCATACCAATAGTCTATGATGTTGTTTATATGATCCGAAGGTATTCTAGGATTTTCGCCTTTGCATTTGTCACTCTTGTGATAATTTGTATAGGTAGAGTATGTTGAGTTGTCTCTTGAAACAACCCCAAACGGTGAACGCGTTCATGAACGCGTACATGTACATATGCCACCATTGGGATTTCAGAGAACGAGATAAGTCTGTATGAACGCGTACATACGAGTTCAAGGATTCTCTTGACATAATTAGTTCTCGGACTTGTCGTGTCTTGGCCCATGGAATTCAACAACTTAATCCAAGCGATGTTCAAACTAAGTATTTGGACCAGAGGTCGCAAAGCTATGTCCAAACAAGCATTGGACCAGAAGTCGCGAACCTTCGAACAAGGTTGAGTCTTCTTTAACTTTTGGCTTAGTCCAAAGTTCTTAGAAGATTGAGAATGGGTATTCAAGCTATGGACTTTCCTAGTTCCGGAACTTGCTTGAGCCCTACTCAAGGTTGCTTAAACTTTAAGAAAAGCCTCTCTTGGTGATCACTATAAATAGACGACGTTCTGCAAGATACAATCTCAATCCTCTACACATCTGTGTATTCTTGCCTAAAGGTTGGTCGTCATCTCGAAGTCCTTTTAGGACTACGACTATTGAAAAGACTTCACTTGAGGATCGTGAAGCACAGGTCGGAAGTAAAATTCCATTATGTATCTTGGGTCGATTGAATTCTTTCAATCTTATCACGACCAAGATTTGATAGAAACTTCGTAAGGTAGATCTTGAATCGTAAACCCTAGAAGTTCCCAAACGCAAATTCACGAACTAGGTTTCATACTAAGTTCGTCACGCGTTAGGAGGTAAAGTTGTTTAGGCTAGATCAATAAGCCCTATTCAACATATCGATTTCCATTAACCTTGACTTTAAGTCTAAAGGAAATCACAATCGTATTCTCGTTTGATTACTTGGTTACTTTTAGGCGTCCTGTTAGAGGCAGGGTAGCGCTAGTCTTCACGAAGGGAAGTGGAGCAACTCCTAGGCCTGTAAAGGACGTCAGCTAGGGGAATCAGGTACGTAGGCTACTGCGGGAGCCAAGAGACGTAAGAGCACATTGGTAGCTGAATTGCTTGTAGGGTGAATTCAGTCTCGATATAGTCCAGTCCGAAGTCTGAGAGTAGGCTAGCGTCTGTATACCGTTCATACTAAGGGTGTTTACATCTGGACGAGGTCCCGGGGTTTTTCTGCTAGGTTTGCAGTTTCCTCGTTAACAAAATTCTGGTGTCTTGCATTACTTTTCCCTTCCGCATTATATTGTCTCTGATCTATATAATAGAAGTAATTGCAAGTTTGTTGATTCATAACCTTTGAGTGAATCCATCTCTATTGAGATCTACGAGAACTACGTTCTTGTTAGGGTTCGGTTCTCTGAACTATACTCAGGTTGTTGTTTGAATATTGATTTGTGAGATCGTTCAAACAACCATAATCAACTAGGTTCACGAAAACAAAAAGTTGGTGGTGTATCTCGGTATCCCCGCTTTTTTACTATCCTAACCCGAAGTAAACCTTTTAGTAGGCTAAATCAAGAATTGTGTTTTGACACCTAAAACTGACAACTAGCTTGACATACCAACGCTAGTGGGTTTGACCGAGCAATGCCCTAACAATCTCCCCCTTTGTCAATTTTAGTGACAAAACCAATTTACATATGGATTCGGAAGATAAACAATAAAGCTCTATTCCAGATGTATCTTGATTTCTTGAATTCTTCAACTTCTCCTTTGAGTCTTGATGTGTTCTTTTTAACTCTTGTTGAAAAACTCGTAGACATCAACTACAACATATTCAGCTCAAACAAGTTGAAGCTTTCATGGATCAATATGCCAACCCATATGTTGTTTGTGCAAAGAGTGAGAATCAGGGAAACTTTAAAGTCCGTGTACCAAAACTTTTAAAGTGATTCTACTCATTCCTGATATGAAGCTTCTTCTCAGCTGTAATTACTCCCCCTTACTTGATACTTTGTAAAAGCACAACAAGTAAGCACATGACGTTCTCCCCCTATGGTTATGAACCACAAGAACAAGAACCATATGTATTCTCCCCCTATTTGTCACAAAAATATGACAAAGTAGTTCGAGACTAGGGTTTCATAAACCTATGAGATAGGTTAAGCTAAGTACTCACATACCAAGTTTAAGATGGTATAACTAGGAAATCCGAACGAAGATTCCTGAGTTCTCATCTTTTGGAGAAATATAGATACACTTTTCTCCTAATATTCCACAACCACGCTCCCCAAAAAGATTTGTTATTAAGCGCAAGTTCAAATTAAGAACTCCCCCCCATGTGGTGTTATTCAATAATGAACAACTTACAAGCCTAACATGGACAAAACAATTTAATGTTATCCAGTATTCCTTTGTATCAATTCTCTTTTCCTAGCCATTTTCTAAGAAGTAAGAGTATGATCACAAAAAGTCTTCTCTTCTTAAAACAAGAAGGTAATATAACTTTTGTGATATCCATGACTTTGATATTCTAATCATCACTAGGATAACAATAAAGTCATGTTAGCAATACCCACAGCATGATCAAGAAGATCACGTGTTGCTCTCTAAGATACAAAACTTGTGTTAACAAGGGTTGGTTTATTCTTAGAGTAAAGGCTTAACTTTTTCACATGGATTTTCACCAATAAGTTTGAATAAAGTTTTCCTTGGAACAAAGATCACGTTGAACTGCATAAGATATTCTCTGATCGAATCCATGTATTTATGAGTTCCAGGAGTCTCTGTTAAACACCGCGTGAAAATCCCGAAGGATCTTCACCATGGAAGGTTCGCAAACCGTCCATCTGAATCACGAACAAAAGCATCGAATCTGAGGTTAACGTAAGGTACGCGTACAAATTGATACTTTGGAACTCAGGAGTTTTTCCTAAGTCACTGTTCACGAACGGTTCGGGAACCGTTGTCATTCAGATTTAGGGTTTAACTGGATCCGCTGGAAGTTCTGGGTTTGGCCAGTACTTAGACGTGTGATACGCCCTCAGCTATAATCCAACATACTCAAAATAGAGTATAACTCCTTAGATTCACCATTCTCCTACGTTTGATTTGCAAGCAAACCATTGCAATGGAAAGTGTATTGAATCTAACTCATAATGATCCTATAACCGTAGTACACCAAGAAAGTATACTAACACAACAAGAATGTTATGTCGGTAGGATTCACTATTTGTTCATGTAGATGGTGAAAAATGAGAGAAGGACAAGATTGTCAAGACGCTCTCGAAACCACGCCTTATTAAAGGCAATCGCCTATTCAGGCTCATCTCTATAGCTCAGAGTGCAACCCATTCCATGAGCTGGATAAACTCTCTATGAGCTCTCTCTTATAACTCCGGTGGAGAGGGTAATATCATAGTGCAGTACTAATAACCTCACCAACATATTAAACCCATTGATCTGCTTCATGTCGACATCTAGCTCGATATCAGGACTAGATCGCTTAATGGTACACGGTGAAGAGTTAACAGAGGCGTATCCTCGTGGATTTCCTCTTAATACGACTGAACATACGAGTCTTGATGCAAATCTCAGGAATATTGAAGCTCCAGGCCGGTCCAGAGCTCTCTGAGAGGCATATAACAGCCTAAACATGCTTAAGCAGACCTAATCCCAAGTTCAGGATGGTCTAGCACACCATGGATAAACGCGCCATGACTTCAAGTGTGTTGTAGCGTAAGCACACACACCACGACTAAGGCACAGGTTGCCACAAAGTCGACCTTGGCCAGATGCCAAAGCCACAACGCCACATAGCATGGCACCATGAACCATGTGCCACCATAGATTCACAAGAAAATTAGCCTTGTCCAAAAGGCCAAGGCCATGGCGCAGGACGCCACAAACCTACTTAGCCTTGGCCAAAGGCCAAGGCCATGCCACAGAATGTGGCCACAAACGAACTGGCCTTGGCCAGAGGCCAAGGCCGTGGCGCCATGAGCCATGGCACCACTATGATGGAACTAGCGCAAGGCGCTTTGAAACTTGGTCTTGGCCAAAGACCAAGGCCGTGGCCTCCTAAGCTATGGTGCTATGCACTTTTGGTCTTGGCCAACAACCAAGGCCACTCCTATACTCGTGTCCCGGAGGCACTACACTCATGTTGGTCGCGACAATTAGTCATATGACTCTACTCTATTCAACTTAACTACGCAATATCTGCGTATCGCTCGAGACATCAAAACATCACGGGGGGATAACTTTAGGGGTATTGGTCTGGCGGTCTACGGCAGTCGAAAGAAACTGATAGAGATAATGGATAGTTACGAGAAGATGGCGCAAGTGGACATGTTCTACACAACTCAGGCAGTTACGGAAACCAACCCATGTCCTCCACTCTTCCACGACTTCCAGCTTCTCTGTCGAGAGATCAGGGTGAGTTCAAAACTATAAATAGAGGTCTCCTCTATCTTCCAAGGCAGAGCATCTTTCCAGAAACAACCAGATATTCAGAACACCTGAATAAACCAGAGCCTCAGAAGGAAACACACCTGAGCAACCCAACACACTTCTAGCCTTGGAGATTTCCAGTCGAATTCACGACGGAGATCTTGAACTCTTACACCCAAAACACATCTTCCACTTGATCTCAAGTTTCTTCGATGTTTCCCTCCCTAGACCAACCTCTATCCTCTCTGTGACCGATGCAAGACGTAAACGGCCATTTACTTGGTTTAGGCTCGTCTTGTTCGACTTTGATCTCGAGCACTACGAAAGTACCCAGAGACGGTACATTGTTTTTACAGGTAAAAACAGTTGGCGACCACAGTGGGAGATCATTCTCTCGGTTCAGAAGGCTTTCTATGAGGAGGCGTCTACCCTGGGGGATGACGGCGCAAGAACCTCGTCTCAACACAACGGTCAACATCGAGAGCTTCACCGCTTACGACAAATCGACAAAAGAGGAGGCCACCCTTCTCATTGAGAAACTTTGTGAACTCCTCTATTTTTCAAAAGGACAACGTATAGATACGTTCGACGCCCTCAACCGCATCGCTTTTGAAGTCAACCTCACTCCAACCTTACCCATAATCTCCGAAATGTCTATAGTGGCCGATGCGCAGACGCAGGACATCACTTTCACCGACAAGGACATGCTGGCTGAGGAAGGACACAACCGCGCCCTCTACGTAACCGCTCACATTAAAGGCACGGAGTTCAAGAGAGCACTAGTCGACACCGGAGCTGCAGCCAACGTGATCTCCCTCAAGACCCTGAGAATCGCAAGAATTCCTAAGCAGCAAATAGTTTACCATCCCATCATGATGAAGGACTTCGAAGGGAACAAGACGAGTACGTATGGACACGTCGACTTGGAGTTGAAGGTTGGGCCCATCCACACGAAGACTAAGTTCCACGTAATCGAGAAGGAACCAGAGTACCACATGATACTAGGAAAGCCCTGGCTGCACGAGAACAAAGTCACCGCTTCTACTTACCACCAATGCTTGAAAGCGGTCCTAAACGAAGGTATTATCCGTGTTACAAAATCTCCTTCCCCATACTCGTCAATATACGACGCCGAGTTTGTAGATCCGAAAGGCGAAGCATCCCAGCGCCAAGACAAAGTCTACAGTTCCCACTCCCACATTGGACATCCCTGGAGAGATGTAGCCCGGAACAACAGTCAAACGGGGACCCGAAGCAAGGAGAAGGAGAGAGTAAGGCAGTGACTCACAAAAGGGCAGGAAACTTCGTGACGGCCCAGGATACTAAAGGGAGACTGGTGTACCTCCGACACCCGTTATAGCAATTAGCAGGGGAGGCTAGTCATGGCTCTCTCCGCCCTGAAGAATGCAGCTACAACGAGCAACAAGCCGAAGACGAAGTCCAAGAAGCACCCCCACAACTGCAAGATGGGACAGACTCCACCTCAGACGCACTCGAAACAATAAATATCGGGACGGACGAGTCACCCCGACCCATCTTCATCAGTTCAACCTTGTCACCCGAGGAACGCATCAAATTCGTAGACTTACTAAAAGAATACCAGAACACGTTTGCCTGGACGTACGAGGAGATGCCAGGACTCGATGAAAAACTGGTAACACACCACTTGTCCATTATCCCAGGTTCCAGACCAGTCAAGCAACAACCAAGGAATTTCAGACACGACATGGAGGAACAGATAAAGGTCGAGATACAGAAGCTGCTAGCAGCAGGATTTATCAAACCTATCCAACACACTACTTGGCTGGAAAACGTGGTACCCTTTAAAAAAAAGAACGGCCAAATACATTGTTGCGTCGACTTCAGAGACCTGAATAAGTGCTGCCCAAAAGATGACTTCCCGCTTCCGAATATCGACATGCTTGTGGATGCCACCAGTGGGCACGCCATGTTCTCCTTCATGGACGGGTACAACGGGTATAATCAAATAAAGATGTATGAGCACGACGCCCCGATAACGGCATTCCGGACGCCCCTCAGGAACTTATACTACACAGTTATGCCCTTTGGTCTTAAGAATGCAGGAGCTACCTACCAGCAAGCAATGACGACCATCTTTCACGACATGATGCACAAGGAGGTCGAAGACTACGTAGATGATGTAGTTGTTAAATCCAGAACCAGAGCGTCACACGTAGAAGTCTTACGACGAGTCTTTGAGAGGTGCCGGGAGTACAAGCTAAAAATGAACCCACTGAAGTGCGCTTTTGGAGTTTCTTCAGGGAAGTTCCTCGGTTTCCAGGTAACTAAGGAAGGGATCGAGGTCGACCCGTCCAAGACCCAAGCCATCACCACCATGCCACCGCCTCGGACAGTGAAGGAGTTAAAGAGTTTCATGGGGAAAGTTTCTTATATTAGACGCTTCATCCCGGGACTCGCTCAATTCGTGGCATCGTTCACCCCCTTGCCAAAGAAGAACGTTGCATTCACTTGGACATTTGGTTCAACAAGAGGCGTTCTGAAAGATACAACGATTACTCCTATCACCGGCAGTAATGAAGTCACCCGCACGAGAGAAACCACTACTCCTCTATAACGCCTCAAGTGACGTTGCGATCGGAGCACTTCTGGCGCAGGAAGACGAAGGAGGGATTGAGTGCCCCGTATACTACATCAGTCGCACCCTGAAAGACGCGGAGCTCCGATATCCCAAAGCTGAGAAAGCGTGCCTGTCTTTGATTTTCGCGGTACAAAAGCTTCGACACTACCTCCTTTCCAACCAAGTAATCATGATGGCAAAAGCGGACCCTATCAAATATCTCCTCTCGAAGCCTTCCCTGATAGGGAGACCAGCGAAGTGGTTGTTACAGATGTCTGAGTTTGACATAGCTTGTGTGTCTCCAAAGGCTATCAAGGGACAAGTGGTAGCCGACCTTCTTGCCGCTTTCCCGGGGGAAGACTCAACAACTCTACACGAAGAAGTACCAGGGGAGTTCCCAGAGATAACGCTGGTGAAAACAGACACATGGCTCATATACTTCGATGGACCCGCTACCCCAAGCGACAATACTGGAGGAGCGGGCCTTGTCCTGGTGTCCCCAATAGGTGAAGTGTTCTCCCATTCGTTTAAATTGGATTTCAAGTGTACAAACAACTCGGCGGAATACGAAGCTTTCCTCCTGGGGCTATCGCTAGCCAAGCAAGCGGGCGCCACACACCTCGAAATTAGAGGCGACTCCAAGCTACTGGTGAACCAAATGAACGGAGTATACTCTCTCAAGGAAATCACACTCGCTCCTTACAGGGCTGAGGCCCAAAGGTTGTTGAACCACTTCGCCGACGCCACCATAACGTATACCGGGCGCACTAACAACAGACACGCCGATTGCCTGGCGACCCTGGCATCCAAACTCCAGTTTGAAGGAGACGAGGAGATTGTGACAGTGCGGAGACGGACCGCCCCCTCGACTTGGATGACAGAAGGCGAGCTCATACCTGATACGACTGGCGGACACCCATTATCGAAGATTTAGGTAACTACACCTCCACACGAAAACTCGGGATAAAAGAGTTAAAACACTTCTTTCTTTTCCATGGAGTGCTATATTATAGAAACCCAGATGGTTCGCTATCACGATGCCTGGGAGGGATCGAAGCACGAGAACAACTCGAACGCATCCATAATGAGATCTGTGGGCAAACTCTTGTCGTGACCCTTTATCGACGACTCCAGAGACTCGGCTGCTATTGGCCGACAATGGAAGAACAATCTCGGGCCCTACAAGAGACTTGCTCAAACTGCCAGACTCCCCCTCACCAACCCGAAGCTTTAGCATGCCAGCCTTCTGAAGATTGGAGATAACCTTTCATCAAGTACCTCAACGAGAAGATCCTGCCAAAGGACCGACACGTAGCTAGCCGTCTAATTAAAAGGTCCAGGAGGTTCCTCTACCACGAGGGAGTACTATATCGTAAAAGTTATGGAGGAGGTTTACTTCGCTGCTTGTCAAACGAGAAGATCCCCACAGTGCTGAAAGAAACGCACGAGGCTGAACATCAAGGAAAGAGAAAGCTGTTAGGGCATTGTCCGGTCAAACCCACTAGCGTTGGTATGTCAAGCTAGTTGTCTGTTTTAGGTGTCAAAAGTCAATTCTTGATTTAGCCTACTAGAGTTTAGATTTCGGAAATAGGATATAGACAAAGTAGTAGAGACCTTGAAGACGAAGACTGTGAAGACAAAGAAGACATCAATTATTCTTCATCGATAAAAGGTTAGTAGGAGTTATGACTTTATGGATTTTCTTCTATTTCTACTTCATCTATTCTTTCGAAATAGTCGACTACTTTAGTAGTGATAATAGTGATTGAGATCGTATTCTTGCGTAACATGGCCTTGTGTCATAACCAGTGTTTGATCCCACAAATACTGTGAGTCAAGAATGTATGAGACAGATTCGGTGCCATATGTCCATTACAATGGTTTGCTTGCAAACTGTTAATTGGATATGGATGAATCTAAAGGAGTGCTCTTGAGCAAAGAGTCCATGGATCACAGCTGAGGACGTTCTCACGTCTAAGTTCTGGCTCAGCCCAGTACTTCCAGCGGAATCCAGATTTGACGAAATCTGACAGGCGCACGGTTCACGAACCGGTTTGCGTACGAGACACTCGGAAATTCCCTGAGTTCGAGATGGCTATTTTGTTCACGTACCAGAACGTGAACCTGACGGTAGCTGTCTTACTGGTGTCGGATTTAGTGAATATTCTCCTAGAATTTCACCCCGAGTCAAATTCCAAAACTTCTTTATCTCTTAGATGGACTTGTGAAAAACATAAAGACCTTTTGTGTTCCATCTAACGATCCTCAATGAGTCAATAAGATAAGATTATCTCTGGTCTGTTGGATTCTATGTTGAAGTGTTTTAGAGCTAACAAAACACTTGGCAGATAATTCTAAAAAGAATTCCAATTGAGATTAATCTCTTATTACTTGGTTATCAAGTTTAGGGTTTCCCTAACTTGTGGGACAAGTAATTGATTGCTTTATTCCTAAGCAACCTATCTTATTGAATGCTATAAATAGAGGTGTCTACGGACAGATACCGCAAGCATCAAGCATACGTGAAGGTCCTTAGGGAAGATAGCGTAAACTCTTTTCACTTCGGTGAATGCTTGTTGTGGTATAGTCATCCTCTATAGGTTGCAGCTCCT
>JAJJMA010287467.1:0-13081 GCA_023529015.1 Papaver nudicaule | reverse complement strand
AAGAAGAAGAAGAAGAAGAAGAAGAAGAAGAAGAAGAAGAAGAAGAAACTGAAGACATCCCATTCATGGAGAAGGAAAATCCAGATGAAGGAGTCCCGGACTTGCTGAAAAGAGATCCAAATCAGTGGGAAGTATACGTTGATGGCTCAGCTAATAAAGAGGGCAAAGGAATTGGCATAGTCTTTATCTCACCAAAAGGTTCAAGGATAGTCCACTCATTCAGATTAGAGTTCCCAGCTACAAACAATGAAGCAGAATACGAAGCGGTAATACACGCTATGAGACTCATAATCGAGATGGACATCAGCAACTTCCGTTTAACTAGTGATTCCCAGCTGGTCATTCGACAGATTTTAGGCAGATATGAAGCACATGATAGCTCACTAAAGCAATATTTACAATTGGCAAGAGAATACGCTAACAAGATTACCGGCATCGAATTTAGACACATATGCAGAAATAACAACAGACATGCTGATGCGCTGACATTTATCTCCTCTATGATGGCGGATACAGAAATACCGGCAATAGCAATTGAAAGATTAAAGATGTCATCAATAGAAGGAAGAAGGCAACAGGAAGTTCTGGCGGTAGACATTGAAGAATCAGCGGAAACAGACTGGAGAGTTCCTATCAGATATTACTTGGAGCATCTCAACACTCTTGGAAACAAACTCTTAGCGCATAAGATCATAAGCAAGTCAAGAAATTATGAGTTGAGAGAAGGCATATTATATAGAAGATCATTTGCCGGACCATTGTTACGATGCGTATCAAGGGATGAAGGAAAGAAGCTGTTGAAAGAAATTCACGAAGGAGATTGCGGAAATCACAGCGGACAGAGGGCGCTGGCTCTAAAAGTGAAAATGCAAGGCTATTACTGGCCTTGGATGAATGGTTATTCCGCTGAATATGCTAAGCGGTGTAGGAATTGTCAGCTGTATGCAAATAAGATAAAGGCACCAGCAGTATCGCTGAATTCAGTATTAAGCCCTTGGCCCTTTGCCAAGTGGGGGATTGACATCATTGGACCGCTAACACCAGGATCGAGACAGCGAAAATATATCATTGTGGCAACAGATTACTTTACTAAATGGTGTGAAGCTAAGGCAATTAGACAAAGAACAGGAAAAGAAGTATTTACATTCATATGGGAAAATATATTCTGTCGTTTTGGTGTTCCGGCGGAAATTTGCACTGACAATGGGAAGGAATTGGTCGACGAGAATATTGAAAACCTGCTGGCGACATACGGCGTTAAACTGGGAAAATCCACTCCTATCTATCCTCAAAGCAACGGGCAGGCGGAGGCCACCAATAAAACAATAGGAATGGGGTTAAAAAAGAGAGTTGAGGGGCACAAGAAGGCATGGTGTGAGCATCTTCATAACGTCTTATGGTCTTACAGAACTACAATTCGAGAGGCGACTAGAGCATCTCCCTTTTTACTCACATTTGGTGCAGAAGCGGTACTTCCATCGAAGTTATGTTGCCAACGACAAAACACGAAGCTTGGGAGAAGAATCTCAATACAGACTTAATCTTGGCAAAACTAGACGACTTGGAAGAACAACGGCTCATTGCTTTGACTCATATGGAAAATTACCATCGCCGTCTAGCCAGGGAGTATAATAAGCGTGTAGTGCCAAGAGACTATCAACCTGGTGACCTTGTGTTAAGAGAGGTACCGCCGTATCAGAAGAAGAAAGGATGTAAGAAGCTGGAACCTATTTGGGAAGGCCCTTATGTTATCAAGCGTGTAGCGGGTAGTGGAGCTTATGTGTTAGTTGATGAGCATGGAAAATAACTTGAGCATCCATGGAATGCCAAGTTTATTAAGAGATTCTATCCATAAGGTTACATGTAAAAATCCGAAGTCTTGGGCGGGCATAATACCCAAGAAGTCTTATTAGCTTTTGTAATTTGCAGCAAATAAGATCCGGGGATGTAGGTTTGCTTTATGCGCCGAACCCCGTTAACAAATTATTGTGTCATTTTAATTATTCGCATACGGCGACAAATACGCTGAGGCAAAATTACCAAAGAAAATTTTTACAAGGCTCAATAGCCATACGCTGAGGCAAAATTGCCAAAGAAAAATTTTACAAGGCTCAATAGCCATACGCTGAGGCAAAATTGCCAAAGAAAAATTTACAAGGCTCAATAGCCATACGCTGAGGCAAAATTGCCAAAGAAAAATTTTACAAGGCTCAACAGCCACATGATGAGGCAAGATTGCCATGAAAGTCGTACGCCGGGGTATAACGGAACATTTTAGATGTCTGACTAATAGTAAATCTGGCTAACTGGTGCTATAACTCCTGACGCGTTACTTGTTAATCTGTAAGTGCTGGCAGAAAAATATAAGACTCCAGGAGGCACTAACCACCCTCTTGGCAAACCTACCACTTATAATAGATCGCCGACGGGCACAAGTACCAATGTATAGCAAAAACGGGTGCGATGTGGCTAAGAAAGAATGTTGTCAGTTCATCATTAAAATAAAAGGGATTCGATTATACCGGCGGAAACAAACAAAAACAAAAATAGCAAAAACACAAGATAGAAGAACATATATTCATTAAAGTTTCATAACAAAAGGTGGGAGATATGAATATATCTCCTGATAAACAGAAACATGAAAAACTAAGAGTTATTTAGATTATGCTTGATGACTAGAAGATGAAACATTCGTCAAGACTTGCACTTCTGGAGGTTTCAAGGGATTGTCAACAGCCATATTTGGATCCTTAACAGAAGCGTCGTCATTTTCTTCTCTACCCTCAGTGGAAACTGCACCCTTTTCTTGGTTCGATCCGTTGGCACCTTTGCCGCCATCTTGATGAGAATCTCGGCCTTTTGGCTGCAAATTTTCGTCACCTTCGGCGTCCTCTTCTTCACCACTTTCCTCTCCAAAATCTGACTCACTGTCTATGTGAACAGTATCTTCAGCGTTATCTTCATTGTCAGCAGCAACAGGAGTAGTCTCCGTGTCAGGAGGAAGGCGACCAGGGGCGTAATCCTCTGGAATATCCATATTGTGATCGGGACAAAACTTTGCCAAATACATCTGAATAGCAAAAAAACCGCTCATCCTTACATCAGCGGCATATTGCTCTTCTTGTGTTTGAGCAGACTTCTTGGCAAGATTCAGTTCGGACTGAAGACACTCATGCATCTTTTGAAGTTTCTTGGACTTAGAAGATTCAGCCTCAAACTTCTGCTTATACTCCTGGAAAGCCTTAACATCATTCTCCAAGTTGGTAATCTTACCAGTACACTGCAAATGCTCAGTTTTTAAGGCATGCATCTTATCTCCACACGATTGATGCTCTTTCACTTGTTCTTCTAGCTGAGCAATTCTAGTAACACATTCTTGGTGTTCTTTCAAGGAGGTTGTTTGTTCTTCCAATTGAGATTCCAGCTTCTTGTATTTCTCTGAAGATAAAGAAAGGCATAGTATTAGTGCTGAGGCAGCAGCAAATTGGAAACTTAATAGGAAATTGAAATCCTAAGGAACTACCTTCTAGACCGTTAACATACTCATGAATACCCTTTTTGGCAACACTTATTTCATCAAGTTTACTCAAAACTTCTTGATCAGAACAAGGGCTAATGGCTTGTTTGATTTTGAGTCTAAGGATACTATTCTCTTCATTTAGCTGCCTAGCGTGATCTCCATGAATTTGGGCGAAATCTTTATGGTGTTGAATTTCACCTCGGGCGGTATCTCTTTCAGCAGTACGACAAACCAATGTAGATGATAAGCGGGAAATGGTGGCCTCCTTATCCTTTAGTTGGGTGGTTATCTTCATATGATCCACAATAGCTTTTTCCTTGGCCTTGCGTTCCAATTCAGCTAAGCGAGAGGCGTTGTCAAGCTCACTCTTTGTCCATGCCACATCCGCTTCAGAAACTTTGAGAAGATGGTCAAGATTTACATTAAGGTCAGTGACACGGCGTAATTCTCGGCGGTACCATCTAAGATCTCAGTCAAAGTCAAGTAGCATGTTACGCTGATTAGCGTTAGCGCTAACCAGCTTATCTATTTCAATCTTAACTCGTCTCGATTGACCGTCATCATGTTGCTGGCGACCTTATAATAGACAGGGACTAAAAGTAGGAAAAAGGAGACGGCGAAATATAAAATACTTAGAGAAAACAGAAGAAAAAGGCTAACCTTGAAGTTCTTTATGTTCTTTTTTCTCCTTATTGTAGTAATACCGGAGTCGATCACCTTCCTTCTTTTCCTTTTCCAGTAGAGCCTTACTCTGCTCTAGATTCTGCTCTAGTTTGGCTTTATCCTGGCGAAGGTTGTCGCGTTCTTGTTGCAATTGAGCATTCAACGTGATACCACCAAGATTACGCTGAAAATCCTTAAGAATAGGAGAAACCGATATAGTTAGCAATGAAATTTTCAACGGGAAAGTTTAAGGACAAGACTGAGGCAATAATGTACCATGACGGCGCTGCAGAATTGTTCATAAGGGGTAAGATGAGAGACGGCGGTAGTAAGTTCGACGGGTTTCAGCGTTAACCCAGGCTCACTTAGTTTGCTCATTGACTCTAGATAAAGAGTATTAGAGCCACTTTCATCCTGAGACAACAATTTAGTAAAGGAATCCACTAACTTGTTGGGCGGTAATTGAATCTCTGTGGAACTATTGTCAGCAGAAGTGCAAGGTAGAGTGTTCAAAGAAAGAAGGTGATGAAGAACTGAGACAGCATTATTAACAGCTGAGGCAAAAACCGGTTCAGCCAAAATATTTGACTGGACAGGAGTTTGCATTTCAACAGAATGCTCGCCGGTAGTATCCGCATTAATCTCAGCGGTACCTCGTCCAGTGGTGGCAGTGTCTGAAGTAGTAATTGGTGGAGTTGTAGGAATTTCTTCATATACCTTGTCCACATGATGTTCATCAGCAGGTTTCTCAGACTGGTCCTCAGAAATGGGATCACTGACGATGTTTGGATTGCTGGATTGGTTGTTTTTCTTGGAAGCAACTGACTTTTTGACCTTTGGTAATTTTTCGCTGTTCTTGGAAGATTCGCCGTCCTTCTTCCTGGAAGATTCATTATTCTTTTTCTTGGATGACCCGCTGTCCTTCTTTTTGGAAGAGCCGCTATTTTTCTTAGCAGCAGAAGTAGATTTGACGCCGTCATCTTTCTGGGACCCAGCAGTGGGCATACCAGGGAGTGCACCAAGGGTGGCTTTAACACGGTCTATCGCGCTGAGGGGCTTCTCTGGCTTGGATTTCTTCTTAGGTGGCTGTGAAAAGGAAAATCATCGTCAACTGTTAAGCTAACATACAGAGGCAAATATATACATATATTTCAAGGGCAGTACTAGGATGTTTGTTACCTGAACATTGTCTCCCTCTTTTCCTTTTCTCTTTGTACCTTTCCCTTTTCTAGGTTGCTTGCAAAACTCAGGCTTTTTAGACCAATGACCTTTATCAGTGACAACAAACTCGCCATTCTTCTTGAGATACTGGTTTTCTTCATCCCAGCGAACAGACCAAAAATCATGCTTGGCTAGAGCAGAATGCTCAGGGAGGAATTCCTCACGAGGAATAGTTTTATTCTCATCTTTAAAACCTTTGAGCCAGGGACCTTCAACTTGGCAAGGAATATCACCCCAATGATTTTCAGTTTTATGGCGGACAGAGGGTTTTTCAGTGGTAGAGGTTTCCTTGTCAACATCTCTTAGAAATTTCTTGTCATTATCGAAACCTCTTCTTGATTCAAGGCGGTATAACCATGGTTCGCCGGCTCTGAGGCTGGGCTTCCCTTGATATTGAGCAAGGAAATTCTCAACGGTGTATAGTTCTTTGTCGACAAAGGCAGGATCCCTGGTGAATTTAGGATAAAGGGTGTAGCCTTTACTACGGGCAACCCATTTATACAATATACGAATGGAATTACCAGAAAGTTGGGCGGGATGCTTGTTTATATGCATCAGCAACTGAAGAAGAAGAGGATTGGCAGGATCATAAAGAGGAAACTGGTACCCAGCTCTGATCTGGCCCATAGATATGACTAAGTGATTCTCATCTTGGCCTTCCTGGCGGATATGCTTCAGGAGTAATGGGTCAGAACACATGGTGACGCCGTCTAGATGCGAAATCTTAAGAGATGGAATAATGGCATGAGAGGGAGTGCAATATCCTTCCCAGTCATCACCCCAAGATGGTTTAGCGCTGAGATCTGAAGATTCTTCGCCTTCAGGTTCTTGGTTCTGAGAGCTTGAGGAGGAGTCAGCGTCTTCATGATTGGACCCTTGCTGCTGAGAAGATGAATCATGATCAAAGGAAGAGTCAGTTGAAGCCATTAGACAGCCGGAGAAGATGAAGATTGATCGGAAAACGGAAATTGCAGAGGAAAAAGATGCCGGAATAAAAGGGAGACAGATAAAAAGCGAATCTGAGTGATGGAAAGAATAAAGCAGTGATTTTGAAGAAGTTTCACACTTGTATGAAGCTGAAAAGAGGCGGAAAGTGGTGGTTTCAGGCGGAACAGCGACAGTTAGGGTTTAAGAGCAGTGAAGAAGAGAAGAAAAACTGAGAAGAAAAGTAGGTTAAGTGATGAGAATCAGGGTATTTATAGGAAAGGGAATCTTGACGGGTTGAGCCGGTTGCAGGTCATAAAGCAGCTCCGACATTTGCGGCATGCCGCTGTACGTGGAGAAAAGTACTGTCAGAAGAAATGTGCTGGCATTTTCAGCGGTTTGAGAATTTCATCTTCAGCGACTAAAGTCTCTAAAAATGAAAGAGGCAAAATGTAGGTGTAGAAAATGCCTTAGGCCAATTTAAGGTACTTAAGAGAAGATTTGTATCAAGGAGGGCATTCATAAGAAGTGAAGGAGAATGACAACGGCATCTATTAGCAGTAATCTCCTACAGTGAAAGGACGTTGAGAAGTATTTGGGTACGGCGGTATACATCGAGTTAGCTTCAGCGGTATGGCTCCGACAAAAGCTGAATAAGTTGGTTGAGCATTTAAGGTTGAGCAGAACGGTCAGATTGTCAGAGTTGACCTGTTGACTCAGTGGGTTTCGAGTCATTGATCTTATCTAATGTAGAGGAAAGACGCTGAAGAGAGGAAGGAAGGATGCTGAACAGAGGAAGGAAGGATGTTGAAGAGAGGAAGGAAGGCGCTGAGGACGTAAATGAAACATGGCGGTAAGGCGGTGAGAAAGAAGACAAATGGTGTCAGAATCATGTTGTTTGTATTAGCTGTATTCTATCGTGTAATCGACGCCTATAAAAGGCCATGTATCACAACTGAAAAGAGGGTTGGAAAAAGTGATTGCTAGGGTTTGATGTATTGAGAAGAATTCCTTCTTCTCCTTAGCTCAAACTTGTGGTAAGATCTTGTGTTTACTGTAGAGAGAAAATCCTTAGCAAGGTGAGATGCAAGGATGTTTTAATGATAATCTATACTTGAGTGTGTTGATTTACCCTTGTGCATATTGTTTTTATGGTTTATGTTGGCGATTATAACTCTTGTTTATGATATGGTGTTTGCATATATGCTTATGATGTTTTGCCCTAAGTATGCATGTTATGTTATGTTTATGGTCTTAAAATAGGGGTGTATTGGTAAAATCTCTACTACGGGGATTTTACCAACTACATTTTGGCGCTAGAAGAGGTCTGAACCTGTGTTTTTCAAAAAATTTCTTCTTGTTTTAATGGAACTTAAGTTATTTTGTGTGGTAATGAGGTTTTTAAGTATTGGTTATGCTGTTGTGTTTGATAGTTGCTCAAACTTTCCATTTATGGAAGTCATAAGTATGTTTATTGTTGGTTAAGGCGGCTGAACCTTAAAAGGCTCCTGTGTTAGGAAGTATTGAATGTTTTTAACATGATTAACGGTGTCTTAACAGCACATATGCTGCTGGTGGTTTTTTAACCATAAATATGTTGGTAAACTTATTAAAATCTTCCTTTTATAGAAGTCTGTGAAAGTATTGCTGTTGTTAATCTTTACAAAACCATGGAAAAACCTTTCTATTAAGGCGTGTTGGGCGTCATTAGTGTGTTCATAGTTGTGTTTAAATGTGGTTCTTCTCATTTATAGAGGCATAACATGATTTCTTCTTCTTAACTTAAAGGTGTCGGTTCAAAAGCTAGAATTTCAACCTTTTCTTTCTCTGTTATGCTTGAACATGTAATAAGGGTTTCCTGTTTAGATGTTATAAAACTCTTGTTTGTTTGATAAGTCCATATACGTCATTAGGAGTCTAGGGTGATTACCATGTTGAATATGATTTTTGGCAGATGTCTTTTATTTTACGTGTCATGGAGTGATTTTTGGATTAAAGTGTTGTGAAAAGTCATTAGCAAAATTTCAACGCCGTACAGATTTTGATCTTTGATATGAATATGGTTATCAAACTCTGGTGTTTTTAGGATTTCCATGATTTTTCAAAATTTAGGGTTTTTCTTTCAACTGCCGACAAGATTAGGTCATACTCTGCAAATGTCGCTGCTGTAGTTCTGAGCTATTTTGTTTGTTTCCTACTTTATCAGAAACTGCTCAACCACATCCACTAACGAATTTGGCATTCGTTAACAGTCAAGCTAGCTTAATACTGTCAGGAAGTGCTTTTGTTGTTTTCTACATAGGATACCAAATGGCGACTAAGCGGAAAGGAAGTACGGCGTCAACAAGTAAAGCTCCAAAATTTCCCATACCCGCTCAGTCTGTACCCCTTCCTAATCGACATAACTTGAGAAGTTCAGCGGTACCACCGCTAGGTTTTGCACATGATTTTTTCTTGAGCGGCAATACAAGTCAACAGCCAACAATGCCACAGCCGGTGATTCAGCAACAACAGCCAACAACGCTACAGCCGGTGATTCAGCAACAACAGCCAATAGCGCCGACACCAGAACAGCAGCAAACAACAACAATGCAGACAGCAGTACCTCAACAGCAGACAGCGGCTATGGATACTGTTATAATACAAGACATAACACACTTGGATGGGATACCAGAAGAAAATGAGGAAGAAGAAGTTCCAGCGCAAAGTAAAGGAAAAGCAGTAGATGACGGCACCATCAAAGAAACGGCGATTCCCGGCGAGACGTCTCATGCAGTTGAAGGATTATCAAGGGTAGTAGGTGGCAATCTCAACACTAATGGGTTACCCTCGAGAACAGCTGGTAACACTTCAAAAGAGGTAGGAGGTAGCAGTAGAATGGTAGCAGTTGTTGGAACATCAAGAACGGCGCCAATAACTGTGTCAGAAGGAAAAGCAGGATCCACCAGTGCTACCGAAGAATTGCTAAAGAAGTTCTTTGAACAAAGCACCATAAATCAAGCTCAGATGCAGTTGCAGATGCAAAGACAGATGGACATTATCCTTCAGAGCAATTTACAATTGGCAGAGCAACATAGGCAGTTAATGGAAAGCCGAAGCAAAAGTCGCTCAACTCATACAGTGCACAAAGCTCAAAAGAGCAGATCCACAAGGCCAGAAGTGGCAGCATCTACAGTGAAAAAGGAAGAAGGAAGTAAGAGGACCGGGAAATCTAATCATGGCGAGGAAAGTTATGCCGACTCAGGCAAATTGGATGATATACAAGAATACGTCACAAAGAGGGTACGCCGTATGGAGAAGAAGATAGAAGAAGCCGCAGATCAGCCAAAAGATGATAAATTAAAGAAGGCAATCTTAGAGGCAAAAAAGACACCATTTGTAGATAAAATTACGTATGGGCGTATATCCAGGAAATTTAGTATGCCAACTTTTACATCAATCTTCGACGGTACAGGAGATCCAACCCTACACTTGCAATGTTACAGGAGAGATTTAATGGCATGGACCGGCTCAGATCCAATAATGTGCATGTCGTTTGCCGCTGCTCTCAAAGATGAAGCCTTGGCTTGGTTCGGCGGCCTGAGAGAGAAGTCAATTGCGAAATATACACAGTTGGAAGAGAAATTCATTGCAAACTATATTCAAAACAAGAGAGTGCGCCCTGGGGCAGAAAAGTTGTTTAACAATAAGAAAAGACCTATGGAAACGTGTAGAAGTTATATTATGAGATGGAGGAAACTTTGTAGTGAAGTGGGATCGGCGGTATCCGATAAAGAAAAGATGCGGGCATTTATTAGCTCAATGGAAACAACGGATAAGATGTTTCAATCTTTATATTGGACTCCAGTAGCAGATATAGGAGAGTTGAGAGCTAGACAAAATGAATGGTTGATATATGAAGAAATGCAAGAAGAAGAAGAGCGCCAGAAGAAGGAAAGGGCAAATCATGCTCATTCTATCAACAATTTGTCGCCAGAAGAACAAGAAGAAGCAAGAAAGGAATGGATTATAAAGGAACACAAAAAATTGGAAGCAACAGCAGCAACACCCTCAGCGGCAGTCGTCCCACATCAGCAGCCACAAGAACGACAGCAGTATCAACAGAATGGCACTCAACAGTGGAATCAAGGAAAAAGAGATACTTATGCAGGAAGAGATGATTAAGACAACAGGGGAGGATATGATAATAGAGGTAGATATGCCAACAATGATAGAAGGAATTACGGTGACAACAGAGGAGGATATGACAACCGGCGACAAGGTAATGGTGATAGAAGATTCAACAATGACAATCGAAGATTCGGCGACAGAAAGCCAGGATACCCAGATTTCCAAGACGCCACACTACCAAATCTACGTGTCACATATACTGATGCATGGGGACAGATAGAGAGTTCAGCATCAAGGAATGAAATCCGCTATCCTTTTAATAGAGGAAATCCCATGAATCCTAGTTCCAACACCAGCCAATACTGCCAATACCATCAATTCCATGGTCACACAACTGAAAACTGCACAGGAGTTCAGAGAGAAGTACATAGATTCATCCGTATGGGAAGATTCCAAGATTTCTTAGAGTTACCTCCAGCGCCACCATTGGAGGTTCAGCCAATCCAGGTTGTACAGCCAAAGCCTGAAGTTTTTGAAGTTGAAGTTCAGCGTGATCTGAAAGAATTGAATTGTTTCTCTATTGTGCATTCAACAATCAATAGAGATGAATTCCATAATAATGTAATATCAAGAATTCACAAGAGGGATAGCAATGGCAAAGAGATTTTCAGTGTCGCCGTCAAGAACAGCCCACTATTAGAATGGATGAAAAAGCCAGTCAGTTTTTCGGCGGTAGAACTATCACCTGAGGCAAGAAATCACTTGAATCCATTGGTCCTTACCATCCAAATAGGTAAATTCAAGGTTCCAAGAGTGCTGGTAGATCCAGGAAGCTCTGTTGATATTCTCTTCAATTCAGCATACCAGGCCATGGATTCTAAAGAAGAACCGGTAGAGTCATTAGTTCCTTCTTCATACAACATCTATGGATTTAATGGGATAGCGTCAAGCCTAAAGGAGAAGTGAAGATGAAGGTTGTTACATGCAAGACCTTGATCATGGATACTACTTTCTGTGTTGTGGAGGTAGATTCGCCATATGCAGCAATCCTTGGCAGACCATGGTTACACAACATCAAGGGAGTACCTTCGACCTATCATCAGCGGTTGCGATTTCCAACTCCAGAAGGGGTAGCCGAGTACATTGGCGACTCATCTACAGCAAAGGCATGCAATGAAGTAGACGTCAAGATGTGTGAAACTCGAAAGGCCAGGATAAATGAGAAAAAGAAGCAGACCAAAGAAGCAATCAAGACTAAAAAAATAACCGCACTAGTCGCTGATCCCAACAAATACATTCTTTCTGTGAAGGAGGGCGACTCAACAGCAAGCCCTTCAGCGACACCTTTATAGCAATTAAAGGAACCTTCGCCTATGGGTGAGCCAGATTTGCATTTCACAGCGGTAGAACCTACAAGGGAGATCAACATAGGTGAAGAAGATGCTCCTAAGATAGTAAAAATTGGTACCTTATTGAATGAAGAAGAATCTCGGCAGTTAGAGGCTTTACTAAAAGAATATGTGGATGTTTTTGCTTGGGGCATGAATGAGATGCCTGGTATTGATCCAGAAACTGCATGCCATAAGTTGGATATAGATCCAAGGATCAGACCATTCAAACATCGTCCAAGGAAGTTGGCACCAGCGTACAAGGAGGCGGTGGAAGCAGAGATTGACAAGATGAGGGCGTCAGGAATCATTAGACCAGTTCAATATCCGGAGTGGATAGCTAATATGGTGGTGGTTCCTAAGAAGAATAAAGGGGTAAGAATTTTCATCGACTTCAGCGACTTGAATAGGGCGTGTCCCAAGAATAGCTTTCCTTTACCAAGCATAGATCAGACTGTCGATGCCACTTCTGGGCATGAATTACTATCTTTTATGGACGGCTATTCTGGATATAACCAGATACCGCTGGCAGAAGAAGATCAGCGGCACACAGCTTTTTTCTCTGCTAAAGGTTTATTTTGTTACACAAGAATGCCATTTGGTCTCAAGAATGCTGGTGCAACATATCAAAAGATGGCTCAGGATATGTTTGAGAAATGGATAGGTAAAACTATGGAGGTATACATTGATGATATGTTGGTCAAGAGCAAGAAAAAGAAGGATCACGTACAAGATTTGAAAGAAATCTTTGATCACATGAGAATAACCAAGTTGAAGATCAACCCAGCAAAGTGCGTATTCGGCGTCACATCTGGAAAGTTTTTGGGTTATGTTGTCACAAAAAAGGGAGTAGAGGCAGACCAAGCCAAGGTCAAAGCCATTTTGGAAATGCCCTCGCTGGTAACCTTGAAAGACGTTATGCGCTTAAACGACATATTGGCGTCTCTTAACAGATTTATATCTCGGTTCTCTGACAAGTGCAAATTATTTTTCCAAATGCTGAAGAAGGAGAGAAGTTCAATTGGACAAAAGATCATGAGGATGCCTTTCAGGGAATAAAGAAGTACTTAGCCACCTTGCCATCTATTCAGCCGCCGGAACATGGAGAAGAATGGAGGGTCTACTTGGCGGCCACATCATCAGCGGTTAGTGCAGTTTTAGTGCGGACAAAAGGAGGAGAGACACCAATCTACTATATTAGTCGAACCCTACAACCCGCTGAGAAAAATTATACTAAGATAGAGCAATTAATACT
>JAJJMA010287465.1:0-11136 GCA_023529015.1 Papaver nudicaule | reverse complement strand
AGACGAGGAAAAGAAACATGTCCTAGTCTAGAATGCCAAGACATAAAGGGAGAAATGGAAGGTGATATGGTGGTTGCAGAAGTAGCAGCAGCAGCAATGACATGACTCTCGGATTTTGGTGGAATAACGAGTGTTTGAAGGAGATATAAACGCCCAACTCTACGCCCTATCCCAACTAGCTTCCCTGTCTTGAGATCCTGAATAATACAACCAGTATAAGAGAAATAGATTTTAAATCCTTGTTCACTAAGCTGTCCAATAGAAATAAGATTCATAGTAATCTTGGGAACAAGAAGCACATCAGGTATACGTATATGTCTCGAGTCTCTAATTAACCCAATATGACTTGCCGTCACAGCTGAACCATCTGCAGTCTGTATCTTAGGTGTGACAATAGGACTAAGAAACTCAAAGTATTTTGGGTTATGTGTCATATGATTTGATGCTCCAGAGTCAAGAAACCAGCCATTAGAATAAATACCTGAGGGAACAGAGAATGCAGATGCAGCTTATGGATTGTTACCCATTGATAAGGCTTGCTTGATCATCTCCTGGATATCAGCAAGATTTGGTGAATGTGCTACTGAATCAAGACTTGTAGCAATGTCAGATGAAACTGGTGCAGCAGTGAAACCGGATGGTGCATTGAATCTGGTTGGTGCAGAAGTTCTTGGTCCACCATTGAAGTTTTGTCTCCTCATATTTCTAGATGTTGGTGAAGTACAGTTTCTTGTTGTATGACCAGGTTCTTTGCAATAGTTGCACTGGGAAGTTGGCGAGTCTGGTAGAATTGGAGCTGGTGGAAGATTGCAATTCCTTGCTATTGACCAAGTTTCTTGCAATTGTGACACTGAACTTGTGATATGTCACGCTGTGGTAAAGATAGATTATTCCTAATTGTAGTGGAATTACCTCTCTGAAAGCTGTAGTTTGGACGAGACGGTACAGCAAACACACCTGAAATCTCTGGCTTGATTCGCTTGCGTGTTTCTTCAGTAATAAGTTCTGATAAAGTAATTTTTACAGTCGGAAGAGGAGAGCGATGAAGAATGGAAGCTCTAATTGATTCAAACTCGTCACGTAATGCCATCAGAAGTTGAACTAACCCTGTCTCTTCTCTATATTTTTGCCACAATTCTTGGTCAGCTGTCCACTTAGGTTCCATTAGAGTCAATTGATTCCAAACAACAGACATCTCAGAGTGAAAATCAGAAACAGTTTGATCATGAGATTGTTTCAAGGCACGAATATCCTGTTCAAGTTTATATCTTTGAGCAAAGTTAATTTGAGTGTACCTTTTCTCAAGAAAATCCCATGCATCTTTAGCAATTTCAAAGTTGGTATGTTGCATACTGATAGAAGTAATTACTGTGTTACCAAACCATGTAAGTATCTTGTGATTGTCGATCTCCCAAGTCTCAGATTCATCTTTGGCAGAATCCTCTTTCCTTGTGGTGACTGGTGGAGCTGATTTTTTAGCAGGAAAAGTCACTTTACCGTTGATATATTTCCACATCCCTTTTCCCTTAAGGAAACTTCTCATAAGAAATGACCAGTGATTATAGTTTGTTCCATCTAGTTTGACAGTGATAGGTTGAAAATCCTCTCGCGACATGATAGTTAGGATTGTTTTGAAACTCTGATATGGATCTCTGATATGACAGGAAAAGGTGAAAAGAAACTCTGTGTTGCAGCGGATGCGTCAGATCTTACCATGCTCTGATGCCATGATAAAACATGAGCATAGAGAGGTATTGAGAATGGTTACGGAAATCTTTCTCTGTGTATCTTTCATTGAATAGGCAATGCCTCATTTATACAATTGTGTACAGACCTTAAACCCTAGGAAAATACGTAATAGATGACTACAAAAGGCAACAAGATAACATACAAAATATACAAGAGAATCGTATAATATCAGGTAGATATTATCGTATCTTAACAGTTGTGACAGTTCCTGCATACTGCAGCGTCAAGCTACAAAGCCTATGCTCCTGTCTGGTTTTCTAAAACTTTGTATAGTGTTTCTGGCCTTGTGCACATCTAGTGAACTTGTTATAGTTTCTACCTAAGGATGGCTTTCTTCTGACAATTTGAAACCCTGTCTAGATAGAACAATTCCAACACAACCTGAATCACATCTAAAATTGTGTGTATAAATGGATTAACGTTCGGAATAACATCATAATTTGATATGTTGCTTAAAGAATGATAGTCTTGCTCTCATCTGAAGAAAAAAGCAGTGCAGATTTCTTAACAATTTCCCTGCTTTTCTCCATCATCTGTTGATAGGATCTGTAACTCCCATCTCCATAGACAATCGCATTTTCCAACTTCCCAGCTGGAAAGAAAGAAACCATGAATAAGAATATTATACATGTCAATATTAACTGAGATACCAGTACCCTTCATGGATTCAAACAACTATAGTGCTTTCTCGACGTATCCATTCTTGTAGTACCCGTCTAACATTGTACCGTATGTGACAATATCTGGAGATACACCGAAAGCTTTAAGCAATTTCTTTGCAGTCTTCATTCTTCAGCTTATGATTCATGCAATAATTTAAAAAAAAATGCAGCGATCCACACAAGATGGCAAGAGAGGTTGGAGCTCCGCGCCATTTCCTGGCGCCCATCGTCATGTCAACCACAAGAAGGCAATGAAAGCAAGCTTCCAAGCCCCAGCCTACGTCTCACGTACGACTAGGTGGAAGTTCCAGTGGCCTCCACTGGAGTATATAAACCAGGCAGGGCTTTGGAAAATGGGCGATGTGGGACTAAAACTGCAACATAAAATTCAAAAACGAGAGTTTATATCCCTTTTCTCTCTTGGAGGTTCCACGTTCCATTCCTCGTACCTCCAAAACATTTTCTTCTTCTTATTCTTCTTCTTCCAGCATTTTTCCTCTCGTTAAGTCACAGTCTGTCTCTCACTTTCATCCTTCATTGGCGAATTTGAATCCGCCTACAACGAAGTTGATCTCTACAAATTTCATTCGAAGAGTCTCTACATTGTTACACATAATTGAAGAGATCTCTTTATGCTGTATTCTCTCATTGTTTATACAATGCAATATATCTTGCATATATGACTAACTCATGTTTTCTTTTTTTGTTGTTGCTTTGGCAGAGTTGATTGAAGAGACCTATTTATGATGTATTCTCTAGGTACGGAAGGATCTAAGATGTTGTTTCTTTAAAGATGGAAAAGCGTCGTGGTCAATAACTTGGATTCTGTTCAGTGAAGTTACAGCTGCTAGTAATGTAGTGCGCCAGATGCAAAGTTTCCCACTTTACGATAAGCCTATGGTGAGTTACATCTCGTTGTTTTGTTTAAGCAATTGTATACTCCTATGTTTTTATGTACAATTAGGACTTGCAATCTGTGTGGTACTATAATCGAATGAATATCAAGATGTGGCAGCACTAGGGTTTGTTTTACTGTCCCTCCAAACTTCATACTTCACTAGATTTTCATGTAGTATTCCTAAATGTAGTTGTTCCTACTCCTAGGTTTTATCTTCTTCGCTTCTGCCATCATAAATAGGTAATTTTCTAAATTTGTATTCCTGATTAATAATATTCCAAATGAATATGTAAGCTGTAATAGACCTGATGTCTACATGGTTGCAAGACGATTTTGAAATTCAAAAGAATTTGATAAAAGAAGATAATGATTTACAGAAGAACAGACTTGAGCTTATAAAGCTCTCCAAACGTACCTGCCTCTCTCTCACGTGTGTATCACACACTTACAAAACTCTCACTAAACTTACACCACAGTTACACTCTCATTACACCACACGGCACACAAACATTGCACACACTCACCATCTCAACCTCTACACTATTACCCTCCCTCAATCACAAGTAGGCTAAAAGTCAACTTGAGATTGCAAACATTGCACACACTCACCATCTCCACCTGGTGCAATTGATAAGCAAAACAAGATAGTAGTTGATGGAGTAGGAGAGCAGGGACAGGTTGTACGTAGCTGGTGTTGGTGCAGTAGAAAGAAGTAGTTGTTCAGTTGGTGCAGTAGATAACCAGCAATGAATAGCTGTTGCAGGTGGAAAAACTCACTCAAACTGGTGTAATAGGAGAGTAGACACTTCGGTTGGTGCAAAAGTTGATGTAGTAGGTAGTAGCAGGTTGTACAGCAAAATTAGAGAGTTGGTGAAAAGTAGAAAAGTAGGCCTGATGTTGCTGTAGAAAAGCAGGAGGCTGTTGCTAGTGTTGCTGTAGAAAAGTAGCTGTTGAAATCACTTCATATAATAGCATAAGTAGGTCTCCATCTAATTCAATGTAGCTTATTGCCAACATGTGACACTAACACTCCTGCCAGGTACCAGAAAATCAGTAGCTACTGATGCAGGACAAGAGCAACACCATCACCGGCAGGAAAAATAGCAGGACATGAAAACAGTACCACCATAATAACCAAGCAATATTCCTTGCTGTCACTTGTGAGTTGGTGCAGACCATAGCAGTAGTAAAGAAGTAGTAAACAAGATGTGCAGAACAAAATTGAAGTTGATAGACTGGTGCAGCAGAACTCAAAGAGTAGTAAAGTAGGGGCACCATTGCAGTTTTCTGCATTTCCTTGTAACACTCCTCAAACAGGACCAGTTGGTGCAAAATAACCAACTCTCTCAACAGCATCTTACCATAGCTAATCAAACCACCAGCTGAAAAAAGCTTATTCAAGCACACATGGAAGTGCTAGTCTTATTGAAGCAACAACTTGAACAGATAATAAACTGAAAGTAGATGCACAGCAGGCTGTAAATTCACACACTCACAGACTTGAATGAAGAAAACCAACCAAAGATCAAGTTTCCTTGCATAAGGGACAGCAGAAACCAAACTCCTTGCCCTTGTATTATTGAGGAGAACCAACAGGAAAATAGAAGAACAACTGGTTGCATATCCAACACACATGCAAGCATAAGACCAGGCTGCATACTAGATATATGCAGACTCAACAAAGGGGACTCCAACCTCCATACCAGTAACATCACCAAATTCAATTACATATCATCATCTGTAGCTTCATCATTCAACTTGCAAGCCAACACACTCACACACAACAACAGTGAGGACTATACCAATGTAACAACAAGAGGAGGAGCTAGAATGAAGCATGATAAGAACAGCAAACACTCAGCACACACACATCTCAATGTCCTTCTGAATTTAAGAAGAAATTCTCTCCACTATCAAATGGAACAACATTAAGCTTCTCTCAACTAACAATAGTAGCAGAAATTAGCATGCTCAGATCTAATAGATTCAGGAATCAGTACCAGTAGGACTTGATGAAAGAACTAGGTCAATTCAAACCTAATTATGATGATAACAACTTTTGAAGAAGAAACCAAATATTGGTGAGATAGTGAAATAGAAATCAGACATATGAAGTCAAATTTGAAGTAATCTAGAAATCAAAAGCAAAATTGAGATTACCATCAGAGATTTGAGCGAATCAGTTGAGGTAGAAGAGCTAATTCCACTCTAAGGATTATTGGCAATCTTCAAGAGCTCAAGTGAGAAGACCAAATTTCAAACCGAAGTTCATACTGAATCCGTATTGTTGACGTTGTGCGTACCAGAAATTGGAACCTAATTACACAACCGGAATCACCAATCACCAATCCTGCAACCTCAGACTCCATTAAATCCATTCAATCTTCAATCAGAAAAATCTGATTACTATAAAGGATGAACAAACTTCAAATTACTTGAGAGATTCGTCTTATGAAGCTTTACGCAGATCAAATTCGTCACATAAGATGAAATTTGTGGAAGAACAGCAGCAGAAATTGAAGAGAAAGAAGAAATTAGTTTCGGAAATTGTTGAATCGAGAGATACACAGCGGAAATAGGATCGCAACTCTGAAAACCTAATTAGGTTTTCAGTCTGATACCATAATAGACCTGAGCCTAGTATGTGACATAAGACCCGTAAGACCTGTAAGACCCGTAAGACCCAAGATGGCAAAGGGCAATAGGCAAAGGGCAACCATACTATTCCACATTGTAGAGGCCTCCTCTTTCCTCGGAGCCCTACATGTGGAGGGGGCATGTTGGAGACCTTAGTCCCACATTGCTTAGACCCCTAACTAGGATCCTACATATAAGCATGAGGGCCACTCCACTCATTGCCAATTGGTTTTGAGTGTGAAGCCCAAGTGTTTCTATCAAGCTGGTGCCAGCATTAGAATTTGTACCGCAGCTACCCTCACTGGAATTACTTTTAAGAGTATGATTATTTTTCTACTCAGGAGTCAGGATTACTGTCTCTGCAGATGCATAATTTATTGCAGCTCTTGTCAAATTTTGCATTGCAGGATCCTTTTTCCTGTTTTATTTGTTAAATTTGTACGAATTGATTTAAGGATTCTCGCTTAGAGCCTTGAGAAATGTAAAATCACAATGGATAATGTTTGAGGGATTATTGTTTCAAGACACTTGCTGAGATGTCATACTTTTTACACTGGGTTAAGTTAACAGATACCAATAATTTTAGGCTCTGGTCTTCTGCATATGAGAGACCCTTGACGTGGTTGTCCGATGTTCCAATATTGCGCAGACAGCATACTCAGCCCTTACCTGTTATCATGACCAAGTTGTCCTAGACTATGGAGCTACAGATCTTACTACCAGATGATAGAGAAAAGCAGGGAAACTTACAAAATCTTCTCGGCGGTATCCTTCAGGTGATCATCCAAAATATGAGTGCTATTATAGACAATGATGAGACTGGGATTATGGGAATCAACTGAGGTGAGCATCTTCGAAGTGCATTCCGGTATCCTCCTGGGGTTAGAAGTTTCATAGGCAGATCTTATGTCGCAACATGCTGATGATAAGACAAGGTATGTTATACTAATCTAGTAATCTTGTTCCATCCTTTCCTGAATAGTTTCATTTGGTCTGTTAGGCGATTCTGGGAGTGTCCTAATGGGATTATATTTTGTCTTTTCTTTCCAGGGATGGAAGTGTTTCTAAAACTTCTGTAGCGGTGTTGGGTTATCAAGAACTTAATTCACAAACTGTCAAACATCAGGTATTTCAGAACTGAATGTAGACCTGTAAACGAAAAGAGGAATTGTAGAATAAGTAGCAGCTTATTTTAAGTCTGTCTTGTTTGTAAATCACGTAAGCAGGCATATGCTTTTAAATTTGAAGTCAGAGCTTGTTACTGGTTCCCTGAGAATATTCATATGGGCTTTTCTGCAATTGGGCTGCTCTTGTGCCAAAATGTAATGTCTAATCCTTTTTTGTGCTCAGGTTGTAACATGATCAAATGCATAGGGAATACACATTTAAATGGAATTTTTAGAAAGTAAAGTGGTTTAGTCAGGTAGAAAGAAAGCAGCCTGGGAGTGTCCACTTCCACTTCTTCAACAAAAAATAATTCTAAATTCATTGGCAAAGAAAGAAAGCAGTGCAAAATTCATTGGCAAAGAAAAACACGACTAAACAAACATACGTTTCCAATAATCTGGAGCGCACCTCACCAAGATTAGTTCCCTCTAACTGTTCAATACAGTTACCTTCCCGTATCTCTTCGACTTTTCGCCCAGGGCTTCCAACGAAGCAAAAGTATTTATGTGAGGAATTGCTTGGACATTGGCAAAGTCCACTTCTTCATCATCCGAGATCATTCTCAAAGTTCTCGTTTTTGAATCGTAACAATAAAGTGCGTCGTCATTGTATATTAGTATGACTTCGTCATTCTCGGTAAGTAAAATCGGCCTAAACCATGTATATTTGCGATCAACTTCCACGCCTTCAAAATCTATATCAAACTCCAAACACCAGGTCTCTTTCGGATTGCTATTTCCGCTACCTATTTTCTTCATGGACCATATTTCCAAACGTAATTTTTCCAAGTAAAAACACAAATGCCCTCCCATTACGACAAGTCCATGTGAATCAACGATACGATTACAGTTACTGATGCATGGAGGAAAAGGGAGCACCCGGAACTCCTCAGCAGCCAAATCAAAGGCCACGACGTTCTTTTTTCCGTTCCAGTAAATTGATCCATTTGCATATATACCAGCCCCAGGATGTGTTATCAACTGGTTGGGAATTGTACATATATCCCTCCACCCACAGCCACTGCCAAGTGTGTATACTTCGACACGACCTTTACAAATGGTGTGACCATAGTAGATCCTAACAATCTTGTACTCATTGGTGGATCTAGCATACCCAAATCCACATGACACGTCATTAAGATTGAGTTCTCCATCTTCTCTGTTAAAAGGATATGATAAATCGGCCTCTGGTTCCACAACTAGTTCAGGAAGAGAAACATATTCTCTAGTAACAGGATTAAAAACAAATATGGGATCTATAACTCGATGGTGGCATATAAACACACAAACCAAACCATTGCATGAGCCAACTAAGTGATCAACTAGTTTATTTTGTATAGGAGGATGATAGACCCTTTTCAGATTCTCCTTGTACGAGTATTTCTCATTGGTGCTAATCTTATCACTAATTTGTCTCCCGTGGTAAAGCAATGTTGGGCCACTAAAATCTTCGCTTTGACAAGCGAAAAGAAGACTTGGCACCACACTAGTGGCTATACTATTGCCGCCATCGTCGTTATCACCACCGTATAAATTGTTAAGTAGGTGACTGAGGTGCATATTAGTAAAGTAAGTTCCATTACCATGGATAAGAGCTAGCCACTTTTTACATACCAATTTGCACTCTAAAACAGAATCCGTTGGAACCCGAGAAAAGATATCCAGTAAAGTATCTGCCGGAAGAGACTCCATAGATCCTAGCAATGATGATATAAAAAAGAAAAGATTAGATAAGGGGGAAAAAGAATTCAATATGTGCAATTTTTCAAACAGTGAATAGTCTTGTTAGGCTGCTGGTGGGGAAGAAGCCAACTATGACATTAACGGATGATGGAGAGTGACGGGCCATAAAAAAAAAACAGGTAGCCAGATGCACGAGAAGAAAAACCAACTTTAAGTTGAAACTGATTCATATCTGTACACAAATAGATTACTGATATGCACTAAACATTCGAATAGATTAATTTTTCTATTTCTCCATATTTTGTTTTGATGCTTACTGATATGCACTAAACAGTCAAATCTTTTCATAGCTGTACACAAATTTGAAATGGCCCTGGCAATCTCTATGGGACTTGAGATTTTAAATTGAGAGCATGATATTATTCAGGCCATTGTTTTTGCAGATTTAAAAGCCAATTAACATTGAACCTGATCTTTTCCTGCAAGGATAAATAGGATTGTTGGCACATGAAGGACATATTTGGCTAAATTAGTTTGGTTCATTAACCTTTACTAATAAGTAGTATTTATAGATCTCGCCAAGAAGACGAAAACAGAAAAATGTCTGGGTATCATTGGAACCACTAATATGATTTGAATTTGTTGTGAATGACCTTAAAAATGTATGGATACTTAATCGCATGACACACAACTGTCGGCATAAGGTATTGATCTAGAATATATGATATTTAACAGTTGAACAACTATGTAACTCAGTCTATCTATTAGCAGCACAAGTAAATTAAGGGGGAATGAAATCGAATTCAAATCAAAATTGGTACAACTAATAAGACATACACGGCAAATCATTGTGCAATTTAATACAGAAAGATTAACCAAATCAATAATAGTACAATCACAAGATTAGAACATACCTGATTTCCTGGTTTGGAATTGAACGATTGTATTCTGTAACCTGATTTCCTCGTTTGGAATTGAACGATTGTATTGTATTCTACTTAGGGTTTAGATGGTAAATTGCTCCGATATATTAATCTTAGGGTTTGGGAGAGTTTAGGAAATCTTATATGGTTACCAAATTTGTGTGAACAACAGTTGAAGGAAGGAGGCTATAATTTGAACGGCCATGGCTTTGGGTATGTTAGTTCTACCGATGAGTACAAGATTGTCAGAATCCACTGTCCTCGCACAGTTTATAAAGGTCACTAGTGGTATGCCCGTGCGTTGCACGGGTTCATATGATCTGTCATATTATTAGCCACTCGTACTGTGAATATAGTGAAGATTCACTTTCTTTGGTCATATTTATTGATTATAAGGTTAAGTGCGCATTACTTTAGCCATTTGCCTTTAAATGCGCACTACTTTAGCCATTTTGCCCGTATGAAGTGAACTTTTCCCCTGGTTCACAACAGAGTTGTTGATGCTAACTCCGTCATACAGTAAGATTAGAGATGACAATAAAATGGTGTAGTCTCTTGTTTCCTTTGATTTTTGATTATCTTACATTTGATTGAAAGTTGAACAAAAATTTATATTTTGGTTTATCTTGCATATTTGATATATTGATGTGTAATGCATATTCCGTTTTGGTTTCTTCATATATCGCTGGGCAATAGTCATGAGAGCTGATCAATGGTCCAATGGATCCAGCTGACAATATACAAAATTGTGTAGCTCCATTGAATGTTTTTGACGAAATAGAATTACCTGAGCTACTAAGGCACTGATAGTACTCGAATCAAATATACCTGGTAACCAATCTTGGCCACTTTGTTAATAAAGAATCCGTATCATCCACGGTAATTGTTCCCGGCTTCCAATGCCTTATCTTCATTACATCTTTCGGATCCTTTCTTGCCTGCATAAATTGACTGAATCGAATAGAAACTTAATTTCGACAAATTCAAACTCGAAAATTCCTCGACATTTGAGGTAGCAAACTATTGATGCTAGAAACGAAAACGAAAACTATATTTTAGCCATACTTTTATGTGGCAATTAAACGGTTAAGAGTGACACACCAGCTTCTGCTGGTGACTTCTCTGGAGGTATAGACAGTCATCTAAAAGAAACCAACACTTGCATCAGAAACCACAATGTTTGTTGAAAGGTTGATAAGCATCTTTTGGATCCTCCGAAACTCTGGAATTCCTCTCCCAAAGGTGCACTCCATCTAATGCAAACGGCCATATCAACCAAAAAAAAATAGATGCCATACCAATCAAAAGAACAGATGCACAGACCGCGGTACCATGCATGAAGGTGCACTCCCATACCAATAACAACAATACTGTATTAATTCACTCAAGATCAAGCAAAAGACATCATGGATGGGATA